>JANHFT010002182.1:34598-52463 GCA_032467955.1 Pseudoxenodon macrops | reverse complement strand
GTTGGTTTGTGGGTGGGGGTGGGGGGGGGGGGGGGAAACTTGTCTAACTGAAGAAAAAAAAGCAAACCAAAACAGAAAACAAAAATGTGACATCACTTCTCCCCCCACCCCCCCTTCCACATACTATTTTTAGTCCTTCTGATACAGACTTGTCTTGGGATAAAAGGTCTCTTGGGAGGGACATTCTTTTATCTTGATGCTGGCTTCTTTGTCACTTCTGGTGATCTTTGTCTCCAGTAAACAGAGCAGTAGATAGACGGAGAGAAGAGCCATTCTTGCTTCCTCAATGACAAAAACGTCTCTTGGCAGCTAGATGGGATGAAATCTGACTGCAGCGGACTCCCATTGGGTTGCCCTGATGAAATCACAATGCTTAGGGGAGACTAGACAGTCAAAATGTTTTTCATCCCTCTTAACAATGGAGTAGCTGTCTCCAAGCTTGGTGGATGAGTGGGCTTAATTCTGGGCTTTAGAGGAAGTGGAGGGGGAGAAGTGAGGAGGGGTAAATACATAGAAGGAGGCTGATGTGTGCCTCTCTCCTGGGTTCTGCTCTGTAAAACAGTTGGGAGTTGTTTAAAACACACGAGTTTGCATGCCTGTGCATGCACACTTAACACAAATGCTTGCTTTTAGCTTAAATGTATATTTTGGTTTGTTGTTTTTTTTTTCCCCTGCAGAAAGTGGTAGACATTATCTCTGTGGATACGTAAGGATCGCTTCATGATTCAGACTAGGCTGAATGTCTAGGATTTTAACAAGAGCAACAGCAGATGCTAAGATGTTTGCAGTCCTAGGAAGACTGACAGATTTATATGTTTTCTGAAAGACTGGGCTTGGCTCCCTTTTTTTTAAAAACCATTCCTTTCTCACCCTTTGTTTAACTTGTCAGTATGCTGAAATGGACAAAATATCCAATATTGTGAGGTCTTCAGACATAGCAATGGATTTCGTAGCAAAAGAACTGAATCATATAAATAGTCCAGACACCTGAATTTGAAATAGACAAAGGAAGTACATTTGCTTCTAGTTTCACAGTAACTTATTTTCACCTTAACAGATGATGAAATTGATGCTGATTCTAACATCATTATTGGAGGGAGTGGGAGAAAGGGACACAAGGGAATTTGCAAAATAAATAAAATGAAGTATATCATCTCTAAACATTGTTGGTGGTAGTGATGTCCTCTGTTCCGCGAAAGACCAATCAATCAGTTTTCAATAGTAGGGCTTCTCAAGCTCAACAAGTGGTGGATTCCAGTTGCATTAAAAAGTTGAGATAGTAAGTAAATATTCCTATAATGTGATTATTTCTCTAATGTGTGATTGAGTCAATCCCCATATCTATGCTGATGTCATGTATTTAGCTATAAAGTAATTCCAACAAGAAAAAAAGGTGATATAAATGAAGTTCTTCTGCTAGCACAAAACGCAAACAACTTTAGATTCCTTTCATATAGGAGTAGTGTTATTTTTGCCACTTTTCACCTGAGAACTCTTTGTAAGATTTAAATGTCTGCCACATGAAAACAGAACCAATTAAATAGATCTGTAGCCAGTTGTTACAAATGTTCTGAGCCATATCTGTCAGACTGTACCTTAAATAACATCTTGGAAAAAGAAACGTAAAGAAGTAGAGGGTGTTTTTGTGTTTTGAAACCATTCACAGTGTTACCTTTAAATAGTTTTGAGTTATGCCCATTGCGTTCTCTGGTGAAGACCAGATGTTCTGGGACAAAGGAATGGGTCAGTATAGAGTCACGATGATGGTTTAAACCTTGCTTCTTCTTATATGGGCAGATACCGGGCCAAACCCTTGTGGGCACCTGATTCTGGCTTGAGTTCATTGTTGATGGAGTTGCAACACAAAGCTCTGTTTTCAGTTCAAGGTGATCTAATGCTCTTGCAGTAGTACAGAAGGAAAAGAGCTGCTTTTATTTATTTTTTACTGCATGAATGAGACATCTTTTATATGACTAAGATAATAGTTTGTTCACAGAGAATTGGTAGGAGAGCAGAAACAATTTATGCTATTTTACCCCCTTTGTCTGAGTCTCTAGAAAACTGCTTGAAACAACTGGGAGCAGGGAGGATTTATGAAAACTGTTAGAAAAGATGCAGGGGATCAGAAGAGGGTACTCCTCATTTTCAGTGGCAGGATCTGAGTTTCTTGTCAAAAGGAAGTAAATGTTTCATTTGTAAAAAGAACACTGGATTAAACCCATGAAATGAGAAAAAATTCAATGTTTAATACAAACTTCCATTTAAAATGGAAATGCTTGATCATATATTGACAATAGCATATATTTAGTTTTGAAACTAGTTACATAATTGGAGTCATAATTTTTCTAATTAATGTGTTACTTAAAATCTCAAATTTCACAAATCATTTGAATGTGAGCAATTACAGGAGTTTTCTTAAAGTAAGAAGACTGAGTTTCTGATTTAAAAAATGTACCAAATTGGTTTATTTGTCTGTGTTCAGTACATTTAGATAGTCACAATTATGGGATAATAAATCATATCAGATACATTGGGATAACATTAAACATCATTACCATCTGTTAATATGATTTGCTATCCCTCGATAGATGGAGTAATGTAAGTCATATTGCATTTCTGATATGATGTTAAAACACCCAAATAGAATGAGCAACTCTGAATGTTGATGTTTTATGGACTCAGCTACTCTAGTTTTCTGACTGTGCGTTATGAAATTTCTGCAAGATGCAATTAGATGTGTCTAATTCTCTGGATGGTCCCTGATTACTATTTTAATATGGCAAATCATAGGTTGTTTGATACATCTACAAAATGTTTAGGATATTTTAAGTTTTAATGCTCAATAATTGCAAGATATATCCTCATGTTAAAATTAATATTTTTAAATTAATTATTAGCTGTTTCATTTTTTTGCCCAGAGACATATGTAAATGGAATGTGATACTCATGAAATGTAATCATTCAGCTTTTATTGAGTTCCAGAATGAACATGTATTTATTGGTTAAATTTACTATACATAGCTGCCCATCTCACAAACTTTTTGTATGTATCTGGTAACAAATCTGTTTTTTTTCTCAATGTAATTGGGAATGGCCCTCCAGGGATGACATATAAAATACTAGCTGATGACAGTTACACTTTTACACAATTGACATGAATAGAAATAGGGATGTTACAAGATAAGAACGGGAAAATTCTTAACTCAACTGACCAAAATGTAGAGAAAAATGTTTTTCTAAGTTTAATATGAGAATTCTTCATCCCTGATCTGATGTTTTGGATTTCTGTAAAAGGTTATGGTTGTATATCCTGAGAATATAAGATACATATGGTTGCTATGGTAACACCAGTTATTTGTTGGGGAGAATGAGTCTTCAGCCTTAAAAAAAAGTTATTGGGATTGAAACACCCATCTACTCATTCACCAGCAGAACCAAGTACAATAGTTCATTATTGTATATTTCCTTTTGTTTTGGGGAAGCCGCTTGATAGACTGGATATACATTCACCCATAAAGCATTACCGTTTTCACAGAAAACTAGTTTATGATAGAAAGCCCCATACAACCTTATAGTATGTCCTACTGAACACAGTGATAATAACATCAGCTACATAGAATGCATAGAATGAAAGAAACTGCCTTTAACTAGATCAGATCATTGGTCCATGAAACCTCGCTCCTGAAGATTTTTTTTATCCTGCCTGGAGATGTCACAGAATTACATCAGACTTTGAGGTGATAGAGATATTGCAGCTGGTCCAGTGAATTACTGTAAAGAGAAGTTATGTGAATCAGGGAGCAACACTACATTCACTAGCATCCAATCCCCCTTTTCTTGGTAGAATCATGCCCAATTACGACAGGAAAATGGTCTATAATGTTAGTGATATTTTCTCTTTTGCCCCCATAATTAACGAATGCTCTCAAGTTGTAGTTGCATTTGCTAGAAATTACCTCAAAACTAACCTATTTTCATTAATGTCTCCTTACATCCAAGGAAGCTTATTAAAACTAATCAGAAAGCCCACACAAGATAAGAATTGATAGGATAAGAAATAAGGCAGGTTTGGGAGAAAAAAAGGAGAACTGCAGTAGTGCTGAGTTAGGAGCTGATATACATCCAATGCACAGAATCTGAGGAGTTCCAGAGTGGAGAAAATACAGATATGTGCACCAATATTGGAACTGCACAATGGACACATCTGGGGCATAGTGAAAAATATCTAACAGCAACACAGTTTGGAAAGTAGTTATTGCTGTTTGTCATTGCATTGATTCTCTACCAACAATACTGAACAAGTTAAGTCATCACTATCAAACATCAAAAATATATTCCAAACTATCCCACCTTCTTTACATGACTTTCCAATGTCCTTTACATGGCTGTCCCATCCCCTTTACATAGAAAAACATCATCTGAAATGGAATCACTGCTCAACACTGTATGAATATACAGCCAAGATATTGCAATGGCATTTGGACTGGACCAAATGTAACACACTCAACATCAATAGGGGAAAACTGTCAAAATTGAGGGAATCAAAATGCCCCATAAAAATAACATCAGGAGACTGGATGAAGGTGATCACTACAAATATGTGGACATCTTTTAAGCTGACAACATCAAGCATACTGATGTCAAGAAGAATGGTAGTGAATATTTAAGGAGAGTGAAGATGATCTTAGAGCCCAAACTGAGTGGTGGAAATACAAACAAGGTGATTTACATCTGGATAATGATATACAGCTGAAAAAACTCATTCAAGTTGAATTGGAAACCCTGGATAGGAAGAGCAGAAAAACAATGGCAATCATGTTCTTCATCCATGCAGCGATCTTGATGGAGTCTATTAAGAATCATAGGTGACAGGAATGTTGCACGTACATAAGACAATTGAATAAGGAAAAAGGCCATTGGAAGACTAACTAAAGATAGTGAGGTAGATGCATTGAAACTAGAACACCACAAAGATTTATTGAATATCAGAGAGAACAAACTGGCCTATAAAAAAGACCAGATGAAGAATAGAAAAGAGGTATGGCAAGGAAAAGTATTACATGGTCAGTACCAGGGGTGAAATTCAACCACCTCGGCTTGACTTGGGAGAGGTAGTAGAGACAATTTTAATTGGTTCGCAGAGGTTGCCGCTCAGCTCTTCTGGCCAACTCAACCATAAATCTGACTGAATCTAACTTCAATGCCTGGATGGCTAGAAACAGATAATAGAACTGCAGAGCAGGGATGAAATTCAAAAAATTATTATACACAAAACAATAAAAGCGGTACATAAATACTTACATAAGTGCAATAAGAGACGTATTGCTCTTATGTAAGTATTTGTGTACCTCTTATTGTTTTGTGTATAAAATTGGTATATCTTCTTTTTGTAGGTCATTAGGGCAAAGAAGTGACGTTGACTTGGCCACGCCTACCCACCCAGTCACATTATCACCAAGCCACACCCACCAAGTCACGCCCACAGAGCAGGTAGGGAAAAATTTGAATTTCACCCCTGCTCAGTACATTTAAAAAAAACACCCTACAAAGCAACAAGGTCTCACAATGGCTAAGAGTAGAAAAGTTGAAGAAACAGACAGCTAGGCTAATTCTGGCTGCACAAGACCAAGCCTTAAGAACAAATGCATAGAAAGCCAGAATTGTGATGATAGCAACAGACAGCAATTGACATCTCTGCAGAGAAATTGAAGAAACAATGGGTCATCTAGTGAGCTACTACAAGAAGATCACACAGTGTGTCTATGAACAAGTGCACAACAAAGTAACAACAATGGTACTCTGGAATATATTCAAGAAATACCATGGTCTGCAAGCAAGGACTGTGGGACCACAAAATAGGCAAAATAATAGAAAATAAAGAAGCTAAAGTGCTCTGGGACTTTAGAATTCAAACTAACAAAGCATATGCCACAAGCATCTACCACCTCAGACCAGGGGTGAAATTTAAAAATTTTCCCTACTGGTTCTGTAGGCGTGGCTTGGTGGGTGTGACAGGGGAAGGATACTGCAAAATTCCCATTCCCTTCCCACTCTGGGGCCAGCCAGAGGTGGTATTTGCCGGTTATCTGAACTTCTCAAAATTTCCGTTACCGATTCTCCAGAACCTGTCAGAACATGCTGAATTTCACTCCTGCTTCAGACTTAATAATGTTGTTAGGCAAGACAAAAGCATTTGTTTACTGGACATTGCAATGCCCAGGCACAGCAGAATAGAAGAGAAAGAACTGGAGAAAATCACAAAATGCAAAGACTTGCAAATAGAAGTAGAACAATTGTAGCAAAAAGAAAGCAAAGATAATGACAATAGTAATAGACATCTTGGGTGCAATTCCAAAACATTTGTAACACCATTTGAGCGCCTGACAATCCACACCTGTTGTTGAAATGATAAATGCGTCCCTTTGCATGGCCACCATCCTTGGATTTCAATAATCCACACTGGGCACTAATTTTAACCAATCTCATATAGTATCTGAAATGTATATTTTTTACTTTGCTTCTGCAAAAGACAAGAACATTACCTGAGCGCATCAGTTTAGCCTGAGGATTGTGGTATAGAGGCTGTTCAATAGGAGCAGTGTGTCCTTGATAATGTCAGGTCTAACATAATAAGCAGGGCAACCTGAACAAATGCCCAAGATATCACCAGGGTCAGTGAGATTGTTGGTGATCTCAGTGTTAGATTTCTTCACTTTTTCCCCATCATGGCTCTTGGTGCCTAAATTACTTGTAAGGTAGTTCCAAATCTCACATATTTGTTGCTGTGCCAAAAGAAGCAGGCCAATTTTTACATTTTTATTTTGTTACTCAGGTCACAGAAATAAATGAGAGAAATTACACATTGGCCATGTCACAATAACTGTGCACCTGTTGCTTACACATAATTCAAAGTGACCTTCCTCCTTACTGGCAATTCTACTTTGGGGGTAGAAATTAAACTATAGAATTGGTGACGGGTGCTAAGCGAGAACCGTTTGTAATCTGAGTAAACGACCAACTAACGGTAGTTCAAATGCCATAGTGCCTTCTATAAAATCTTCTATTATTTATTTTCTGCAACTGGGGATGTGTTTTGCCCTCTTGCCTCTTCTGTAGCAGTGAGGCTAAGGATTTAATGTAATGGATAAATCCCAAAATGTTCATATGTCTGGGGTTTGTATGGAGTGGAGCAATTTCTTGCAAACAATCAATCAAGTTGGTATGTTCGCTTTTTGTAACTGGAACAACTGCAGAGTAAATTGCTCTCTTACTTGAAATTCATCTCTATACAAGAGTTGTGAATAACTCCATCAAGTTTCCCATTTATTAATCACAGGCTTGGATATTATTCTGTTCTATTAACCATTTGTCTACATTTGGATAAAAGCAAAGTTTGAAGGAGGGAATCTTGGAAGAAAAAAAATGTTGTCCTGAAGCAACAAGTGGCACTACTATAATGATGCCATCCCATAGGACCTTTCTTTGCCATAGCTATAAAACACTCTGATTTACGGGAGCTGTGTAGAGCTCAGATCCCAGAAGAACTGACTCAGACGTTGTCTCTTCTGGGAAGGTAAGCAGAAAACTGTGCAATTCTTATAAAGAGATATCTTAAATACTTTTTAAAAGTGCTATTTGCTAATTTCCCTCTAACATTCCTTGAAGACTCTCAATGCTATTCCAGTAAAAATAACAGACTTGATTTCTAGTATGTTTTCCATGAGGAGGACTCATAAATCAGATTAATTTGTAAGAAGGTCTCAAAAACTATTTTTCCAAATTTGCTTTTCCCAACTCCAAAACATCCCAAATTCTAAATCAGGATTGTCATTCAGGGTTAATCACAACCTATTTGGAAAGTGCTACTACCGTAGTTTGGAGAAAGCCCCTTTAAGTTATTTTTTAGAAAAGCAATTAGAAGGGGAATGAAACCTACCAACTTCATTCACTTGTTTGACTTAGCAAAGTTTCATTGTCACTGCTATGGTGGATGCAGTAATACGGTAGCTGCATCTAATTAGTTTATAAAAGGTTGTGAGGTATTCTTACCGCAGTGACTGGCATCTGGAGCCCCCAGTATAAACAAGCTGTTGCACAAAAGTCGTGTTCTTGAAACCAAAATCCTACGGAAGCTGGTTGTTGTACGTGCTAAACTGTTTGTTCTCTTGCGTGGAGCAGCGAAATCGGATTCACTGAATGGCTGCAAAATATGTTCCCTGATGGCTTGTGCTGATGTAGAAAAATTGTAGAACTACTTGGCAAGCAACACAACATCTATAACTGGCCCTACTTTATTCTGATTTCAAGAAGCTATAGCTCAGCTTATTTAACATTGTTGCTCTGTGGACGTGAACTGGCAGAAGCTATGACACCAGTATCAATACAGGAAAAGAACAAAATGCTCTACTGAAAAGTCTGTTTAAATAGAAAGGGGGAAAAAACTGTTTGAGACCAGGTATTTTTTGGGGGGAGATTAAGACGCTGCAAGGTTATTTAAGATTCAGGGTGTGGATCTTAGTTTTGTGTTTGAACAACTCAGTTTTGAAGATGCTGGAAACATATAAAGCTATATGAATCATCATAATCAACAATCAATAATAATCAATTATCCACATCATCATCTTGTATGGTGCCTGACACTCAGTTTTGATATTGGAATATCAGAGCTTGATTTGTGTCTTTATAAAGCAATTTTGCATTTCAAGAAATTGTAACTTTTTGAAATTTCAAAAATTGAAAAAGAATACAAAGTGTAGGCATTGTTTCATCCAAAATATGGGTGGTTGAACATTTTCCTGAACTAATAGGCTGTGCTCCGCTTTGGATTTAGCTCCTTAAATGCACAAGAGCAAAAATGTATAAACTTGTTAATGCAGCCATGCCTTTCCCAGGGATTATACAGCTGCTTTAAAGAGTTTGCAGTTTGCAGTTTAAAATACCTTTTCTAAATTTATTCTGGAGCATTATTGCAGATTTATTAAGCAATTAATAAAACTGGTCAGGCAAATGAAATTGAGCTTAAGAACATTATTATTATTATTAGATTTAAATGATGCATTTTTTTTTATAGAACTCAAGTTAGTGCACATAATGCTCTTGCTTCTATTTTCCCCACAACAACCACCTTAGTTATGGTTGAAGTAACTGGCTGTCAGAACTGCTACCTCACGTCTGCATTCTGCTATTGCTCAGTATCAGTCTGCCATGAATTCAGAGGGAGGGAACTGGATGGGAGAGGAGGGAAGGAGCTGTATCTCCCCGAGACATGGCTTCAAGGTCGGACTCCTGGAAATGGAAGCCACCTGTATACCAGCTCACATTCGAAGTGAATGTTCTGAAAACATCTTCTTTGAAATTGATTGGGTAATGAGGGCCAGCAATGGGAAGTACCTACGAAGGGGAAAGTTACACTTGTGATTTTGGCATGCGAATTTTAGTTTGCTCTACAGTCTTTCACTTGACCTTTAGTAAACTATACCTTTCTCAACAAACAGAGTTAAAGATCATTCTTGCTTAAAGGTTCAGGTTGAGGCAGGGATGACACTGGCCTAAAATAATTTAGCTGGTTTCCATGCCCAGGAAAGAGCTAAATCTCAGTAGTTTCCATGTTCCAACCTAGCAACTTATCCTTAATTACCATATCTCCCTCCACCTCGCTCTCTTTTGTGATACGATGAAAATGTTCTCAAAGGAAATGTAATTATTTCTCATATCCTGCTAGTACAACTCACTATCTTTGTGAGAAAACAGTATTTCTGGAGGGAGTCTTTTTTTTTTTTGGTTACCACCGTGCAGCTTTTATGTGTCTATGTGCCATATCATTAAATATTTCAAAAGGTGGACAACTTCATCTGGCACTGAACATCCCTAGATCGCTGAGTCAGATATTGTGTGCATGTGCACGTAGATTGACTTGTCTACCAGAAGGAGTTTGATAGCACTTTTTTGAACTGTAGCTTGCAAAAGCTTATGCCTTTTTATAAAATTGGAAAAGTTGGATAAAGTGCTACCAGTGTCTTTGAACAGGCTCATTGAGAGAAAAGAAGAAACAAATGAAGCTTCTTCCCAGGGACTCTCTTTGAAGGTTGTTGATTTCCCCTCACTGCAAGAAATCAGCAATTTTGAGCAGAAGCTCTTGGTCTTTGGTGTTTTCCAGCACTCTTGTTGAAAATAGTTGGCATTCTAGTATTACTAGCAAATAGTAACAAATTGTAAATGGTTATGTATCAGCTCAATGAGCAGGTGGGAAAAATACTGCCTACTCTGTTATCAAAGCAAATTCTTTCTTATTGTTCAAAGAGTGTATAAAAGTATTTTTCATACTTAATTAAAATGTCCTCCAAATCAGGGGTCTCCAAACTTGGCAACTTTAAGCCTGCTGGACTTCAACTCCCAGAATTCCCCAGCCAGCTTTGAGGAATGATCAGTTAAAGCTACAGTACTACTGGCAATATTTCTGCTTTGCTTGTCTTACACCTAGATTACTTTAGCATTCTCCTGGCAGGTCTCCTGGCAGCTTTGCTGGCTGGGGAATTCTGGGAGTTGAAGTCTGCCAGGCTTAACGTTGCCAGGGTTGGAGACCCATGCTCCAAATCAAGCTTCACTCTTCATGTCACATGGACCCATTCAGGTTCCACAGTCTTTAGCTGTGGGAGTTTTTGGTGGTCTCCCATTTAAGTATTAACTATGTCTGGTACTGTTTATTATCTTTCAAAATCAGCCCAAATTGGCTAGATGTAGCCACCTGTTGAGACCTCAGTCTGAAAAAAACCCTTCAAAACTTAAACAATTTAAGCTGCAAAGGAGCCAATGATATCTTAGAATTAAAAAGTCAGTGAGGCAAAGCTAACCATATATGGCTAACATTTTTAACAAGTTCAAATTCCTTTCATTTAAATCTTTATGGCTGTGCTTTACTGCCAGGATTAGAGGCATAATCACTGGGATTGCAAGCAATCCAATGATTTTTGAAACTGGAATACAACAGGCACCATTACTTGTTTTAGAAGAAACTCTGCTTGGTGGCCTGCAAATTAATTGGTCTTCAAAAAACATGGTGAGCTAACATGCACGTTATGTTAAGAACATTATTTCAAATTGTAGAAGCTTCAGATGTGTGCGAAATATATATCTATACCTGAAATTAGGGTTACAGATTGGAATTGCACTACAAGAGAGAACTTAATTTTTCCTTTCCTATTTTAATTATCTTCAAAAATAAATTTGCTTTGCAATGAAAGCAGCTGGTGACTAATCAGGCCATTGTAGACTCTGGCATATGCTGTTTTTTCTCAGGATTGTAAATCTAGAATTGGATTAGCAGTCACCAACTGGATGGTATGTCCCTCCCGACAGCCCAAGATATATATAAAAAACAAACTCTAACCTAAATGCTAGTATGCATTTAATGGAGCATGTGGTTGGCCTACAGCCATTCATTAATATAGTATTGCAAACGCCTTAGAATTTGGAGACCAGCAACTTCACATAATGCTGATGTTATCATTTCTTCCTGACTTCTATGCAGCGCCGTTCCTGTGTTCACCCAGAAGCATGTTAGATTTTCAGAGTGCTCTCCAGGGTGCTGTAGTCTTTCTCTAGGCTGGCAAGACCTGCCAGCTCAGTAAAGTGCAGTAGAAGAAAAGGAAGAAAGAGGAGCAGTTCCTGCTTCGGCATGCAAATGTTTAGTAACAATTGGTGCTATAATGTAAAGTCTGCTCTTGTAGCATTCTCCCATTTGTTGCTCTCTCAAGTGACACTTGTAAAACGTCCACCTGAGCAAGCCTTACAGTATGTTCTTTGTTTTGCTTATAGTAAGGTTACTTGTGGCTCTCTCTCACTGTCTCTCTGTCTCTGTCTCTCTCTGTCTGTATCTCTGTCTGTCTCTCTCTCTCTCTCTCTCCAGTTATTCCTGACCATCCTACAAGTTCAGAGGTGCTTGACATGGTGCATGTTAAGTTGTCACTTAAAGAGTGTCATCTGATGGGACTCCAAAGTGTGCCTTCTCTATTACAGTCATGTGCTATTTCCCCCCTCCCCCCTCAAGATCTGGCTGGTCCCAAGCATGCCATTAACCCTTTAAGACTAGTACTGGGCTAGATAGACGTGTGTGTGTGTGTGTGTGTGTGTGTGTGTGTGTGTGTGTGTGTGTGTGTGTGTGTGTGTGTGAGAGATATCATGTTTTATTTCCAATGTGGTATAGTGGATTTGATTTTTTTTATTGTTACCTTTATTTTACCTCTGCTAGCCATCCAGAGTTGTTCTGCAAGTGGGTGGCCATATAAATTGAAGGAAGGAAGGAAGGAAGGAATATTGCTGCTGTTGTCCTTGGCAACTCATTTTTACACATTTTGCTATGACAAATTTATGGAAAGCTCTTAATCTGATTGCTTTCATTAAGGAAATAATGATGTCACCTATTATCAAAATACTATTTCTGGACTGCAGAGGATATTGTGACCAATATTTTATAAGAAGAGCTAGAAGGAATTATAGAAATGGCTAGTTAAGATAGCAAGTCCAATTCCCTGTTAAATGTTTTTTGTTTATTAAATCTGTTTGCACATCTCGCTGCAAGGTGACTCTCTTACTTGCATTTGAATCTGAATTAAAGCATTTCTGACAAGTGTTTGTCCTCCATTGGTAGAACATCCGTTGGTACTTGGTTCCAATTTGTTCTTACAAAGTTTTTGCTAACATGAAATGAGTAGCAAAATCTGTCTGTCTGTTACTTAAAGCATTGTTCTATATTGCTATATTGGTTCTATATTTTTCTGTATATTGAGCGAAGACAGGTATTTTATATGACTCTTATTGAGCTATTTAAAGTTTGCCATTAAGTTCTCCTATTGCTTTTTTCTTAAGGCTAAATCTTTCTCTTTGTAGGGCTTACATTTTCTGTTCTCTGATTATTTTTGCTGAACTTCTCTGAAGCTGTTTCAGTTTATTTGAATCTTTCTTAAATTGTAAAGTTGGGAATATGACGTAGTTTTTGGGAGCAGGTCTGATAAATATAGATTAATAGGGTGTGTCAAAAATAGATAAGAACTAGATGGAATATTTTCTTATCCCTAGAAAACCTGATTAAAATGCAAGGGGTAGACAATTAGATAATATTTTTAGAAGAGCAAATGCTGATAAAGAACTTTGATGAGAATTTTGTAATCCATTCATCATCATTTTTCCACCATGACATTCAATACTATATTTGGTCACCTTTTTAGGTCCTTATTTAACCTGTTCAGCTTAATTTCAGGAAAGCAGCTGCATCTTTGCTGTGATTCTAAATTTGTGCAACTCCTTATTGTTGATTTGTCCTTACATTAAGAAATCTGTTAACATAAATACAGAAATACATTTTATGAATTCTATCTCCAGAACTGTGTTTTCAGAAAATTAGTATTAATAGCACTATGTTGTATTGTTTTTTTTGTACTATATGTTGCATACAGATGCAGCTGATTGATCATTCATGAACTTTGAAAGAATCGTTATGAATAATAAAACAACTTGCTTCTAATGGGCAAACATAGTTAAGCATGTAAGAGTTATCATAACAACCATATTTTGTGTATGGATGACATGGGGTCAGAATTTAATGATTATTTGGTATAATCACTTCATTCTCTGCACCTTTAGGCCTATTGAGTACCAGATGTTGTGCACTGAAGGGGGTATCAGCTTCATGTCCTATTTGTGCATTTACAGAGACATTTGAGTAGCTGCTTTTGGCAACTGACAGATGGAAGAGGTGGTGTTTTTAAAAAAAAAATCTGGCTCTTCTTGGATTCCCATATAATTGGGAGTGTTCTGTTGAACAAGAGAAGGATAGGACTAAAACCTAAAGTGGATTAAAAACATTAAAGGCTGGAACATGCATATGTATTATTTGGTCTCTTCTCATTTGAGTATCTCCATTGAGGCTGGTGATTTTGATCCAAACTGAGTGGTATGAAAGTTCTGTCAGAAATGCTTATTTTCTTCTTCACACTTCAGACAGATATGTAGTAATTAATTAGCCTGCGTTTCTTTATGATACAAAGGCTATCTGTCTGCCTGCCTGCCTATCTATCTGTGTCTGTCTGTCTGTCCATCCATCTACAATATCTCCTTGCTTACTGTTATTGTTTGAATTACTGTTTTCCACAAAAACAGTAAAAAAATATGCAAAGTAGGTTTTTTTAAAACTTCAAGCTAATTAGGACCTGCTTTAGTCCAAGAAATATTAATTACTGGAGTTTCAATTATAGCTATGACAGCTGTCCAAAAATTAAACAAAAGTGTGTTATGAGACACTAGGTGATAAAGTACAGAAATAGTTCATCGAAACGTTGTTTTAATGTGACAATTTAGAGCACTTATCTGAAATAACTCTTGACTGATGTGACATTTAAGCTTTGTTGCCACATTGATCTCTTGACTCCAAAGAGGAGAATCACACAACAAAAACTATCTTTGTTACATGAGTCTATCCAGATCTTACATGATACTATCTTTTGGGGAATGAAAATGATTGTTTTGAAAAGATAAAATTATTAGTAAATATTTAGCTAGCTGTAGAGTCACTGAGTATGTTCGGGGGAAAAACAGCTAAATGCATGGATAGACAAAAGAGGCCCTGTCATAAAACTTGAACAGTTATTTTGGATTTTTGGTATTTAAATCTAATGGAAAAGGGTTTTTTTCCTCCTAAATGAGGTATCCTGTCCTCATTTAGTGACCACAATCATCATCATCTTTTAACGACCCCATAAACCCTTGTAGGGTGGAGTCTGGGCAACTGAATGGAGCTGAGCGTTTACTGGCCGGATGCCCTTTCTGTCACCAATGCAGAGCTATATTCAGCAGATATATTCTCATCATGCCCAGGGAGAGAAATAACCTGCCTCTACCTAGGATGGAACTCACAGCCTCCTGTTTGTGAGGCGAGAGGTCCACTTCTAGGCCACTGCACCATTCATTTAGTGACCACAATGTGTTCCTTAAATTAGAAGCAGAAAGGTTGCTCAGTGAAAGAAAGAGTGAGAGAGTGACACTGTAAAGGTTACTGCTTGCTGCCATCTCATTTAGACGAATTTTCTCATACGGTGTCCTGTCCCATTTTTCTTTTTATAGTCCCCTCAGAGGTAAGAGAGGTTGCTTTAAAAAGCTATCTCTTCCTGAGCAGATTTTCTAAAAAGTGCTAACCTCAAGTTGGTAGGCTCTGCTCTATGACCTTAATTAGTTGATTAGAATGATGCCTGAAACTGAGCAGACCTTAATCATTTTTACATTGATGGCTTTTGTTGTCAGATGCCCAAAATTTGGTCATACACACACGCATTGGTTGGAAAATGATTTTTAAAAAAATACTGTCATATTTGTTGCTAAATGAGGTAGCTACTAAGAGAGAAGTGGCTATACACCTACTTACCTTTTAGATAGCTTATCAAAGCTTGCTCACCATCACGATTAAGCCATATAAACATTAAGCCATACTGTGGTGTATTTCAGTTTGACATAATGTGATGGGCAAAATAAGCCAATTTTGATTTATTTGACAAACCATGCTTAAGAGACCATGGTTTAGCAAGATGCATAAATCAAGTCTATATATTGATATATATATATATAATTATCAATCCAGAATCTGTGGAAGGTTTTGGAACTGAAAATTATTGGTTTGATCTATAAACTTGGTTAAGTTTGCTTCCATTCAAAATAACAAGGATTGTGCTTGAACAGGTCTCAGATTCACTAAGCTGAGCTCTCAAGTCCCAGTTTCAATGTTGCCTGGAAAGATCAAATGTTTCCTGGACCTTTTGTACAAGGTGTTTGTGGCAGTGAGCACATAGAGGACTTTTAAAGTTCCAGAGTCTTACATCATTGAGAACTTCCATTCCTTGCTCAGATGGATTAGTAATAAAACACAATTTGCACATTTGGGGTTCAGGGTTGCTTATTTTCAGAGAGAAAGTTAACCAAATGTATTGGTACTAATAGCAGTATTTGTTGCAAAGTGCTGGCATATTACTGAATTTAGCAGTGCTAACACTGCATTAGAGAATTCACTTCAGGGAAATGGAGCAGCTGTTCTTTTAGTTTATCTAGATGAACTATATCTTCTCTCTGTTATGGGGCTATTAAAGTGCAAATGATCTCATCATGGCAGAAGGAAAAAGTTTCTCTCCACTGCCTTCAGATGTACCGTACCTTAGTCTGCAGTGCAATTATTCGAGAGTCAGGAGATTCTATGAGATAACTTGTTGCATTTCCTAGTGCCTCAATTCAGTGATTTTTTAAAAAGCAGATTTGATTCTGTAGCAGGCATTTTAATTGGATCTTTAACTATCAATTTGCAAACATAATGACAGAGTGGAAATGGAGCTAAGACAAGAGGGCATTAGCACCTTTGTTTTTCAGCATTCAATTAAAAAACTAAGCTAACCAAATTGCACCCCATTAGATTTTTAGTGTTTGGCTCCTCTTTTATTTTATGTATTTTTATTTTTATGTACATACCATTTCATGTATTAGGTGCTGTTTCATATGGAATTTCTTCTAATTTGATCCATACAGCAACCCACTGGGATAGATTGTTTTAGGAATAAAGTTGGTGAGGCAGGGACTGGCAATTTTAGAGAGAACGACTATGTCAACCTAGATCAGGTTTCTGTAAATAAAATAAAATAAAATCACAGCCAGAAGAGCCCATAGTGGTGTCAGCAATATCAGCCTGCTTAAAGTACTTGAGAAAGCTTTAGTCGCCTAGAATAATCTCCCACAACTGGTACATTGGGAATATCTTTCATATCAGTTCCAGTTGATATGGCCATGCTAGTTATGAATGCTGAGAAATAGAAACAGCACATCTGGAGTGCACTGAACTAACTTCATACTTTCTAAAGAAGATGACAATTCTCTTGTGCTTTTACTATGTATAAGGACTAATGTACAAAATCAGCACTACTCTCAGTTGATAATTCACTGTAAAATACGCAGGTGAGCAGTTTCAAAGAGGTTTTTTTTTTTTAATGCTGGGTTGAAGATTGTACCATGTTCCCAATTTGGGAACAGGAAGCAATCTGCCAGGAATGCAAAAATGTATAGTTAGACACATTGTGACTATTATGTCCAGAATATTAGGAGTAAATAATTCGTTTTCATTAAATAAGAATATTCAGTTGTAATGTGGCCAATCACTGTCTTTTATTATTTATTTAGTGACTGGCATCTACAGAGATGCATATCAAACATTGATATACAAATTTATATACGATATGTGGGCACTGCAGTAGAAAAGATAAAATGTTAATCACCATCTTGAAAAAAACAACAGAACAGTTTGAAGAATTCTAGAATATATTTTAAGTTGCTCATTGGTTGTGTAATAAAAAGCAGCATGGTGCATTAAAAGAGTGATGCTTTGATACCTCCTTATGAATTCAAAACAATGAAGATGTGGGACACACTCACAGTGCAGAGCTTATTGGAATCTGTTCTAATGGGAGATTTAATTTGCAGTATTACAAATTAAATTACCTTTTTCTTTGGAAACTATACATCTATTGATGGGGCCTAAAATTAAAGCTAGTACTCAACCTACATCCATTTGTTTAGTGATAGTTTGAAGTTACAATAGCACTGAAAAACTTGACTTATGACTGTTTTTCCCAGCGGTGGGTTCTAACTTACCTCGCCCCGGTTCGCTGCCTCCTGCGCCGTGTGGGTGCTCCTTGGGCGCGTGCGCATGTCTCCAGTGTGTGCATGCGCAGTAGAAAAAAGCCCCGAAAAATTCTCTCCCCCAAAAAAGGCCGAAAACAAGATGGCGATGCATGCGCAGTGCTGGAAACTCGGCTTCTGCGCATGCACAGAAGAAAAAAAACG
>JANHFT010002182.1:4599-19205 GCA_032467955.1 Pseudoxenodon macrops | reverse complement strand
AAGCACCTGAGGGCAGGACAAGAAGCAATGGGTGGAAACTAATCAAGGAGAGAAGCAACCTAGAACTAAGGAGAAATGTAGCATGTTTTATTCATTTGGATTTCTGTTAGAAATAATCAAGACAACCGGTAATTATCATGCCATCATTTTAGGCAGGTGGCTGACAAATTATGGCAGTGTGTTCAAAGGGAGGGGCACAGGAATCTTCAGAAAAGGGGATGGTTGCCATATGCAAGTTACAGGGTTCTGACTCTTGCTTTGAGAAGCTGTGGGTCTTTGGTAAGGGCAAAAGAATTGGTTTGGATTTCTCACCATCTTCAGAAGAGAGAGCTCACAACCACCTTCTTTTTTCTCAACAGGTTATGGAAATATTGCTCCAAGCACAGAAGGCGGAAAAATTTTCTGTATTTTGTATGCCATCTTTGGGATCCCGCTTTTTGGCTTTCTGCTAGCTGGCATAGGTGACCAGCTTGGAACCATCTTTGGGAAGGGCATTGCACGAGTCGAAAAGGTCTTTCGAGTAAGACTGAGCTGTTTATCCCCCCCTTTTTTCCCCCTCTCTCTTTTAGTTCTGAAGCTTAATGGCAATGCATCTGCTCTTCTGAAAAATGTGGCTTAATGGGACCCAGCGATGCCACCTGTCTCATAGATGTATTTTCACAATTTAGGAAAAGCATTGTTATAAAAGTTATAGAATTCTTAGCTAGGTAGTGCTGAGGGACTTTCAGGAAAAAATATTAATGAATGTGTGAGTTGCAACAGAACGTCGGCAGTTCTGTGTTTTGCCAGAGGGCATTCCTTCCAAGTATCTCTGACAAGCCCAATAGGCTGCCAGGTAACCTTAAATTAAATATAACATTTACATGCTGTTAAAAAGCTATTTGTCACTTTCTACTTCTTTCTTTGACATATTTCTTCACTCCTAAAGGATGATTCTCTTTGCAATTAACTCAATTCGTATCTTCTGTTTGATATTGTTTGGTAACTTTACAGAAGAGGTTGAGATTTAGATCAGGAAGGTAATAAATTTATTCTGTGCAATTTGTTATTCCTGAACTCTCTCTCTCTCTCTCTCTCTCTCTCTGTGTGTGTGTGTGTTTAATTACAAGTATTTAATCTAGAGTCATCCCAGTTCATATTAATTGCAGTGGAAGTGAAAACTACTCAGTCTCTAAAGTCCTTCAATCAGCAGATGGGAATCATCCAAATGATAACTTCTGGATTTTTCTTTCTTTCGATACCCTTAAAATGACAGTAACATTCTTAGGTGTAAAACTAGTTGAATATTGTTCTCTTTGAATGCAGATTTTTTTTGTGCAGGAAGATTTTATCTGAAATAGTCTTCAGTCATGCAAATGACTGCAGTTTATCTTCATTCTCTCTCCAATCTGAAATTATATGAGCCCTGAAAAAATTATTTACTGTACTTCATCTGCTGTTTTGTATGAACAGCCAAGTGCTTATGAGAGAAAACGTAGGAAAGATAGGAATCAATCAAAAAACCTTTCATTACTATATAATCTCTGTTTAGCTTTCCCTAAACTGTACAGTCTAAGCAGTGTTCCTCAGGCTTGGCAAGCTGAAAATGTGTGCCGAATTCAACTTGCAGAATTCCCCAGCAACCAGTGTGGAAGTGAAGTCCATTCTGGGTTGGTGACTGGGACCAGAGGTTTTTAGTCTTCGGAGCTTTTGGGCATGTGCTGGAGCCCATCCTCAGGGAACTTCTCTCTATCAGAATGTTCTAGACCAGGGGTGTCAAACTCGCATCGCCATGGCATTGTCACTTGACACATTGGGACTTTTTTCTACTTTCGCTAAACCAGGCGGGGCTGGATCCAGCATGTGACGCATCTGGCCTGCAGGCTACAAATTTGACACCCCTGTTCTAGACTATTCATTCTGTTAGAGAGAAATTCCCTGAGAATGAGCTCCAGTTGAGTCTGAAAGCTCAGAAGACTAAACCTCTGGTCTCAGTGACCAACTCAGATTGGATGCTGCACTTTGTTTCACTTGTTCGGATCTTCCCAATTGAATATTTCATATTTGAAGCATCTTCTCTATGCATGGATGTAAGTTTCTATGTTTGTATTTGTGAAAGGGGGCAGGAAGGGAACAACTATAGTATGACACTTCATTTCATCAATGTTCTGTAACAGCCTTCTCTAAGCCAATATTGTCCAAGTAATTTGGGATTATATTGCCGGAATTCTCAGCCAGCATGGCAACAGCTGATTGTGAATAGCGGGAGTTGGACTCCCAATATATCTGGAATACATCAACTTAGGGACAGCTAATTTTAAAGTTGCTCTATCTCAATGCGCTTTATCTGAAATCAGTCCTGCTATATTTGGAAGTACTGCATTCACATAAAAGAAGAACGAGTCCCACACTGAGCAAGAAACAAATTCCTTTAATTTTATGCTAATGTATTGATGGCTAACTTTTATACTGTGCAGGATAAACGTCTATGCTGTTGAGGATAACTATATTATTTTAATCACTCAAGGGCAGGGTGTGCAACTCCCTTGGTGAATAATAAAATTATCAACCTGCAATTGATAATAGAGCTACCTACAGGATGGCTGTGGTGTTGTGCCTTTAGGGATGAGCACAAACCCCATCTTGATGTGAGGTTGACTGTTCATTTGGTGTAGATTTCAGAGGTCTGGTTGAATGAATGGTTTGATGAATGTAGATTGTGAAATACCCTTTTGAAGCAGCTTTATAAAACTTTGCAAACTATGGGACCTTTTGCAGAGATGCAGATGTGCCATTATGTCTCGTGTGTAGGAACTGGATTTCTGTTCAGGCACTGTGGGGGATTCTGACCCTTATATGATGTAAAGTGTTTCAGCAAAGAAAAGCATATTGTCCCCATGCCTTGATGAGCCACTATATATTTTTTCTGTAGGTCCCATCCAGGTGAATTGTGCTGCCCTTTTTTTGGATCTAAAGTGCATATTTCTGCAATGCAGAGTAAATGAGGCATGCATACTGTATGAAAGCTCATTCTTTTCTGAAGCATGAAATCATGAGTGACTAATCATTTTATCATACTTTGATTCAAGTATACACAGACACAAAATATACTTCCATTTCCATTATACTTTTTCTACTTCTGCTTCTATTCTTTCTTAAAGAGCAATTGTCACGCTTTTGTAAGATTTAAGGTTAGTAGCCCCTCATTCTTCTCTTTGGAGTATCGCAAACTTTACTACTAGGAAGTTTGAAAGTGGGGGGGAAATACTGTGATTAGATATACACAGTTGTGAGATTAAAACTTGTATTGCATATTTCTGATGTTTGCAGTCCATTTGCAATTCGTAGTGAATGGATGGTTTTTAATACGATATTTCCAGGCATCAATTTATTTTGTGTCAGTTTCTGAAACCAGTGCCCTGAAACCCACCAATGATGATCATTTTCTTTTTGCAGAAGAAACAAGTGAGTCAGACAAAGATTCGTGTGATCTCTACCATTCTTTTCATCCTGGCCGGATGCGTTGTTTTTGTCACCATTCCAGCTGTCAGTTTCAAATATATTGAAGAATGGTCAGCCCTGGACTCTTTTTATTTTGTCGTGGTCACTCTGACCACCGTTGGTTTTGGGGATTTTGTGGCAGGTGAGACATTCCATCAATTGCTTGCTTGCTTGCTTGCTTGATTAATTGCAGTGAACTGCTGTATGTCCCATTTATCAAGAGACAAATCTTACTGGCCTGGCTTACAAATAGCATGTTAAATTTGTAGGCATGAAAACTACAATATTAACCCATAAATATGTGCTTTTGTCAATTAAGTGAAGGTGTAGGTTTTCAAACTGGAAACTGAAGGCATATACGGTAATTGTTTTGATTTTTTTTTTAAGCCAGTAAGAAGGAAAAAAATGATAGGGGAAGGGGAATTACGTTTGTGCTATTGCGGGTTTCTGTATTGAAAACAACATATTGGATAGAATGTGATATGGTTCAATTTGGAGTCAGAGGTTACTCTAATCCTCTTATTTCTATTGCCATTTAGTTTCCATTTCTTTCACTGGGTTGCCCATGAGTGCCACAAACTGTTCTTTCGGTTACTGTCCCAACATTGAAGGTGGGAAATAATGAGAAAAATTAACAAATATCCTTGGTCTTTTGACTAATGCACTGGGGGCATTATACACATACAAGTTATCCCTTTCTTCCCAGTGAAATGCTAGTAAATATACTGGCTAGATTATCATTATGAGTGAGATTCCAAATATTAACAGTAAAAGGACTTTTCAGAAGCAAATGTCCATATCATTTGGCACAGTGGTTAAAGGGCAGCACTGCAGGCTACTTCAGCTGACTGCTAGCTGCAGTTTGGCAGTTCAAATCTCACCAGGCTCAAGGTTAACTCAGCCTTCCATCTTTCCAAGGTGGGTAAAATGAGGACCCAGATTGTTGGGGGCAATAGGCTGACTCCGTAAACCTCTTAGAGAGGGCTGTAAAAGCACTATGAAGCAGTATATAAGTCTAAGTGTTATTGCTATCTTCTGTAAGAAATAAGGCTGGTAACATAAGAACCAGGAAGTCTCATGTTAAAGAACGCTATTTGCTCAATAAAGATATGGTGCCTTTTGACCATCAAAATAAAGGCCAATTTCCATGGACTAGGAAAGGAAGGAGAACATAAACTTTGGCATATACACCTATATAAAGAAGTTGATTTTTGTGTACTGTAAGGAACACATTTCTGTGTATATGACTTGCCTCTTGTCTGCAATAATAAAGACAGCAGACAGACAGATAGACAGATAGACAGACAAAAATTGTGTTCAGCCAGGAAAACCAATCTCTAAGGATAAAACACTGGAAGAGATTTACAGTTGTGCATGTGTAAAGTTCAATGGTCGGTGACTGCTAAATTTGCTCATTTACTCCTCCCAAAATTACGGGAGGAGAGGCTTTGCCTAAAGAATATGATATAGGCTCTCTTGCAATGCCACTAACTGTAGATTAAATCCCCAGTACCCTGCTCTGGTATAAGAACCAAGTATCAATCCCAGTCGATTTATTAGGACATGTCAGTTAACTCAACAGGTAATTCAGTTAGCTGATATGTCCTAATCATCAACCAACAATTGATGGTCCCATATCAGTCCCCATCCAAGGCCCTGTAGCTATTGATATTTGATGCCAATGACTAGTGGTCCTATTTAAAACATAAAATAGGAATATGGACAGGTGTACTGCCTTCCTCGTTCAGTGTGAGCTAAGACCTAAAGATTCCCATTGATTTCTCTTGTATAAATTTATAATTGACCTGATAATTGAGAAAGTTGCAAGATGGACACTCCCTCTTCAAATGTCGAACAAGAGTTTGGACTTGGATAGCTTTATATTTTTGTGTTAATTATGAGACCATGTTCAGTGATCCTGTTCAACAAGTGCTCTATCACCCCTGACAGGCGAAGTATTCTATGCAAACTCATGCAACTGATTTTTACTTGTAGCTCAGGATTGGCTAAAATGAAAGAGGCTTCATTGAATAGTATAAAGAGGGACTATAAAATGAAATATTGGATTAAAGTAATTCATTCATGGCACCCATAGACTCTCAGCATTCATCTATGTCTGTTTAAGTAACTATGGGAAATCCAAGGAGCAAAAATGAATGGCAGAATATCATAAGGGAAGACCTCAGTACTCTTTTTTTGTCCACCTACTTCTTCCAACCAAATATCAGAGAATTCAGAAGTAGCGATAGTCTTTAATGGTCATTGACCAGAATTCTGCAAGTTAACTAAGTAGTAATGAAAACAATTACACAATTTTTATTTCAAATAAAATAAAATCGCCGTAAAATTGAGGTGGCAAGGGAGTGTCTAGCTTTACAGATAACCAAATATAGCCATATTCAAGGAAACAAAATCATGGCAGTCTAATAAAAGTAACTGTACATAAAATAAATAATAATTGTCTGGTTGCTTTCCTGGTAGAGTTAAATGCCCTCATAGAAGGTAAGAGATGATAGAAAGCACAATATAACAAGATATATGAGTCCCAGAAATCCTTCTCCATAAGGGTATGATTTTAACTTGTCAGAGATTTTTTTATATTTGCCCTTGAGAACAGCTGTTGTAAGGGTAATAAAACATGCTAATGTTAGTTCTCTTTACACTTTAGAGACAGTTATTTGATTTAAAGTATTTTGTTGGCCTGAAATTTGACTTGACTATTCAGGAATACATTCCTGGGTTGGGCAGATTGATCTAGTTTGGCTTCCAAATCTCTGGCACATTGCTTGGGGCAGTAAATGATCACAGGCCACACTCAGAACCTATAGTTGT
Source organism: Pseudoxenodon macrops (assembly GCA_032467955.1). Classification (NCBI taxonomy): domain Eukaryota; kingdom Metazoa; phylum Chordata; class Lepidosauria; order Squamata; family Pseudoxenodontidae; genus Pseudoxenodon; species Pseudoxenodon macrops. The sequence goes on along the minus strand of JANHFT010002182.1, from coordinate 12,893 downwards.
GCAGGTTTTGTAAGGATGTTGTCCCCAGTGAGCAAAGAACTACATCTTCAAGTAATAACAATTCGTTCACATAGATATTTAGCCATTTCTGTAACTACAGTTTTAAATTGGCTCACAAATACAGTTGCATGGCCTGCAATATTTTATATCAACTAAAGCTTCTAAATGACATATTCAGGGGCACCCTTGAGGAGAGGATGTTACGAATGCATAAATGACTGTCATCAAGGGTTGCCACTCTAGGAATGGTTGCAACTGTACTTGAGCAGAAGCCCTTCTAGTCACGGTTGCCACCTGCTCAGCAAAGCACAACCACAAGTCTAGAGAGTCTGAAAATTATGTGCTACCTTGGAGGCAGGAGAGTACAATTATGTTTAGACACAAAGATGAACATTTCCTGAAATGGGTAGGTTCACAAACCCAAAGCCACTTGGTTTTGGAGAGGTGCAGTCAGAGCCTGTTCCTCTCAGTCCAAACCCTGACAACTTCTAAGCATTGGATTGTACTTTCACCATTAATCCCTTTTCAGCTTGAGAACAGAATGTATAAGTGGATATCCTCGGCATATTGATTATATTGAACTCCAGGCTGACAGGTACCTTATCTTGAAATTAGAAAGAATAAAGAGAAGAAAGCTCCCTGAGGCATTCCATCGAGTGGAGGTGTCTAGGCAGATGGAACAGTATCCCCCCGCTCCAGTCCCTTGGAGAAGACAACCATGGTCAATGTTATCAAAAACTGTTAAGACATTAAGAAGAACCAGAAGGTTGTGCTTTCTTGATCTAGTCTCTCCATAAGTCATCCACAAGTACAGCCAGGTAAAATGGTCTAAAATAGAATGGGAGAAGGCTTCTTGAGCAGGAGCAAACCACAGCCTCCTTTACAGTGGAAGGAGATGCCCCTTTGCTCAGAGAAGCATTGATTACCGCTTACAATCCAGTTTCCTGTCATGAATGCCACTTTGCAGCAAATGCCACTTCAGTACAATCAAATCTAGGACTTTTATTCTGGATGCCCTTTTATTAAGTGTGTAATTAGAGTCTTGAGTGAACCACAAACAAGATCCTTGAGAAAGTCCCCAAACTCTGAAAACAATCAGGCTCCATCAGGCATTGGGCTCTTGAGCCCAGCTGCATCAACAAGGTCTCTCATGTGGTTTCTATGGATAGCCTCTTTTGATGCCTGCAGAATCTCATGGTTGACAGCAGCTATCCACTCCTCATTTAGGCAGTGTCCTGCCCTAGTAGAAATCCAATCAAAAACTGAGAAAAAATTGATCTGACAAAATGTGTTTCTTGACACATCCGTGCTGATTTCTCAAATTTATCACATTTTTGATATTGCTTACAAATATATCTTTTTACGATCTGCTTTAGAAGATCCAACTTATTACCTGAATGATTCCACATAAGATATTTGTAGGCATTTCCTTTCCCCTTTCTCTTTGTCTACTAAGGCCAGTCAAGGCAATGAATTTAAATGAATGTCTGGGCTAAATGTGACTGGAGTCAAGGTAACTGCTTGTGAGAGGAGTGAGGGTAATCAACTACGAAAACCATAAAATAAGCAAGCTCTGTAGTGAAATTATTTTTCATTTGCAGTGTTTCTGTTTAAAGCTATGGATTTTGAAGGAACTCCTTTCCACTTTCCCAACAAGATGCTATCCACTTTTACTTAGAAAATGAAGAAGAAAACTGCATCTCCTATTGTGAACAACATCTCATTTGCAGGATTCTGAAAGAGACATAGAATTAATGTGGTACCCATGTATTTATCGTGATCTGAAATTCATGAAAGTTACCCTGCTGTCTGAGATACAGAATAATACTGGGCCATGGCAAAATAATTTAAGCACTGATGAAATTAATGATTAAAATAGTGATTCAGAAACATAATGAAGAATAGTTCCACGTTTTCTTTAAAAACACTGTTTATAAAGTATGAACTATCTTGATGGCACAGTGGGAGAGAGCAGTACAAAAACTAAATTTCATTTCATTTCATTTACATTTATGTGTAACCAAAATAATTAGCAAACTTGATTGTTCCCCAGGCAAATATTGTATGATTTCCATCTACTGTCTTTACTGCTATGTATAGTATGACGGTAGCTGTTAAAGGATCTCATCTAAAGTTTTCAGGGATTAGATGCAGCCTTTGAGCCTTGGGCTATATACTCCTGCAATAGATCATTGACATTTACAAATTTATACCAGAATCAACTTTTTTATGTTTATCGGTTTAGAAAGGAATTTGTCCTGTTAATTTGTGGGCAGCAGGGAAGAAAAATGACAATCAAACACAAAAACATTGTACTGCTTTGGCTGGAACGTAGTAGCATTTATTTTATTCTGTGCAACAGATCAGAGTTAACTGTTTAGTGATTCTCTCCTGGGACCTGTGATACATGATCAGAAGAACATCATCAGCTCATAGAAACAAGGGCACAGCTGCTTGCCCTTTGTTATACCTTGACAGCTGTAAAGCCATAACAATGCATCTGCTGAAAGATAATTGAAATCAGAAGCAATATTTGAGTCTTTGCCAACCTTTCTATGCTTGGATTTGTATGTGAATCTTAAATCATTATAAGCATGCTCATATGGAGGCTACTTAGAATGCACCTTAAAAGATTCATTGCAGTGTTTCAAATTGCTAACCGGCTGCAAAAAATACAGAAGGTCAGGGAAGTAGAAGATGGAAGACTAAACAACATTATAAAAATAAAATTGAGTTCCCTGTGCAGCTGTATTTAAATAAGTGACATTAACAGTACACATACACACACACACACACACACACACACTCTTACTCACTCACATAAAAATAAATTCCAGGTTCTCTTGATAAGAATCTGGAATTGATATGGAGTAGAATAGATGTAGTGGTGCTAAGTGACAGCAACATGAGGAAGAAGTATGAGAAGGTGATCCCAGGGTGGTAAGGTCACTTGGGACTGTGACATCTGAACTTGGAGAGTAGCTCCAGGAAAAAGCATCAGAACTTTCTGTCCAGAAGAATATATTGCTAGGAGCAGCTAAGATACTATGCAGAACCTCCAAACTCCCAGGTCTCTGGTAGAGGACCCAAAATTTAGGAAGACACTTGCCACCTATAAAGGTGAAAAGGGAATGTTTATATGTTTAATGTAGCAGTTGGGGCCCATTGAATTCAAAGGGACTTGTTCCCTGATGAATAAATGCAACATCGTAAGGCACGCCTTTCCAGTGAGTAAAACCTATTGTCCTTAAACGTATATAGGACTGTACTGCAAATAGTATTTTTTGGGGGGACATGGCTTTAAAGAGAACATACGCTGCAAAATACTGTGTTGATAGCTAGCTTGTATTCTATAAAAAAAATGAAAATTATCACAAAAAGGGGGAAATTTCCTTTGCAGGTTAATGAGTCTTAATGTTTACTATAAATAACACAAAGATATTGATAGCTGAAAACTTGTATCTGATTATATATTCATGAACAAAAAGCTTTTGTCATAAACACGAGTGTTAAAACAGTGAACTTATTCTGATAATTTATTATTTATTTTTTGTAATTTATTAAAGTTTACAAATACAAAGGTAAACAATGAATACAAAACAGAATTAAAAAGGAAAAGAAAAAAGACACAGGAATGACTGCTTCCTCTCTCAAGACAAGTGCAAACAACTTCAATATCTCTTCACCTTCTCTGATATTTCATTGAAATGTCTCCCCTTCCCGTTTCTTACCTCTTATCAATAAACAAATTATAAATCAATATGCTAAAAAATTTAATGTGCTGTCAGGACGGTATGAACATATTGTGAACGTGCATACTGAGGTGAGTTAGACAAAGGTCTTGCTCAAATATTGAAAATAATGTGGATTGGGAACATGGAAATGAAAAAGTGTAGTTTCATTTTTGAGATATGTTTTGCATCTACATATCTAAATGTGTTGTTGCTGTGGTTGTTGTTGTTGTTGCCATCATCATTGTCATCATCGTTGTCTTACCACCTTAGGAGGAAATGCGGAAATCCCTTACCGGGAGTGGTACAAACCCTTGGTATGGTTCTGGATTCTTGTGGGCCTTGCATATTTTGCTGCTGTCCTCAGCATGATTGGAGACTGGCTGCGGGTCATTTCAAAGAAGACTAAAGAGGAGGTAACTATTGGCAAGTAGCTTATATTGCAGGATGTTTTGTATCATGTCATGACTGCTTTCAGGTTTGAAGTTTACTCTATCAGTACTCAATACAGCACATAACAAATTTGGGGGAAAATATCCAATATCTTAAAAAATAAAATAAAACAGATAATCCAAATAAATTTAAAAACAACATTAAAACAATCAACTAGTTGTTTATTAAAACTTTATAAAGAAGATTATAAAGGTCATATCTAATTTTGAATAGTAAAAGCTGCACTCAGAAATAATCATTTATTAGGTAGACAAATTCTAATTGAATTCAATTAAATTAGAAATTCATAGTTTTTTCATCATAAGAATTTGCTACATTGGAGTAATTCTTGTTTTTTAAAAGCTGATAATTAAAAAAAAAGAACTAACTAATCATGAAACTAACTCTCAATCAGCTGTTAAGTAATGGTATCTTTAAATTTTTGAGATTTTTACAAAAAGACTACAATTCACAAAGAATGGAAATACTTAAGAGTTAGAAGACTTGTCATATTCATTGTTTGACTCTCATGCCCTTACAGACTCTGAAATTTCAGGAGAATTGTGTCTGTAAGATATTATCTTTGTTGAATCAAAACCCATGATTTTATATTGCCAATGTAAAAAAAGATCAAAAACTAAATTTGAAGAATGTAAAAGAAATTTGGAAAAGAGAATTGAATGATCATATATTGCCCAATCAATGGCTTCAGGTTTTCAGGAATGTTAAATATATTTGTTATGACTAAAATGCAGTAAAAATTCTCTTTAGAGTCTCTTGGAGACTATAGAGAATCTGGGCTCTGATCCTTTTTATATTAGTGATGTAATAAAATTAAGAGTACATTTGTTATGGGTTATGTGCTTGCAATTCTTCGTTGGCTAGTTATTATTATTATGATGAACCAAGTTCTTTTAAGTCAGTTAAAGATTAAAACTGTTCATGTTTGTTAAATTAGACTGGTTTCAGTGTAAAGAATTTAACTTACGGTATATTGAGCATGGACTGTTGTGAAAAAGTGATTATATGCTTATGGAAAAATGCTGATATTCTTGTAAATTGGCTTTACAAAATTAGTCAGTTCTTAGACTTTCAACCAGCTTTGTACTAAAGGAGAGCCAAGGTGGGCAATATAATTCTGTATGGCCTATATTTATTTGAATCCTAATAAAAATATATGTTTGTTTGTGCCTATGTAAATGTATGTATGTGTGTGAATGAATAGTCCCAATCAAATAAAACTTAGATGTTTGACATCCTGCTATAGAGCTGAGAGAGAGAGTGACTGGCCCAAAGTCAGTTTTTGTCACTAAGAGATTAGAACTTGAGTCTAAGTATTCAGAGTCCAGATATATTGAATATTAACACATACACACACAGACAGATACAGACCCAAAATTAAATACAATTTAAGTGGTGAAGGAGGAGGTTTTTAATTTAATTTAGGTGCTTTTATTTGTATTGTTTTTATTCCCCATTATTTTACATACTATTAATGTAATGTAGAAATATTTATTATATAGGAAATTAGTGTGTATTCAGAAAACTGAATAACAAATAAAAATACTCAGCCTTTGAAAATCAAATGAATGCCTGATCCTACTAATTGTTCATTAATTCAATTTGCAATTGGAGGAGAATTGTTTGCTTATTTACTTAATCAGTTTAGATGACTGTCAACTTGCAACTCCAAGCAACTAATATAGGATTAAAATGAAAAATAATCAACAGGACTAAAAACAGCACAGAATATATAATACAACCAAAGTCAACACAATGATAGTCCCCACCAATACACACATGAGGCTCATCTGACAGACTGGCCCAGTGCCTAGAAAAAGGTCCATCAAATGTCAACAGGGGTGGGGCCATCTAAATTTCAGGGAATAATCCTTTTTATAAACATCTCTTTAAGTAATATTATTTTTTGATTTTTCTTCTGAATCTTCCTCTGTTATTTTTGGTTTTCAATGACAGGTTGGTGAAATAAAAGCCCATGCAGCAGAATGGAAAGCCAATGTGACAGCAGAGTTCAGGGAAACACGGCGGCGGCTGAGTGTGGAGATCCACGACAAACTTCAGAGGGCAGCCACCATTCGGAGCATGGAGCGCAGGCGTTTAGGTCTGGACCAGAGAGCCCACTCCCTGGATATGCTGTCTCCAGAGAAACGTTGTGTCTTTGCTGCCTTGGGCAACAGCCATTTCAAGGCATCATCTCAGGAAAGCATCAACAACAAGCCTAACAATCTGCGCCTTAAAGGATCAGAGCAATTGAGCAAACATGGGCAGGGGGCGTCTGAGGACAACATCATCAACAAGTTTGGTTCTTCATCCAAGCTGACCAAAAGGAAAAACAAAGACCTGAAAAAAAGTATCCCAGAAGACGTGCGGAAAATCTATGAGACCTTCCGGCACTACTCCTTGGATGAGGAAGAGAAGAAAGAGGAAGAGGAGGACGACTTGGAGAAGGTGTGTCACTCAGCACACTCCAGTACTGCCATTCTTACCAATTGTATTGAACAACACATGGACCTGGAGAATGGCATGCTCCCCACTGAAACCAAAGAAAGGGAACACGAAAATAAATCATTACTTGAAGACAGGAATTAAATGTAGATCGTTCTTTGACTCTAATGAGCCAGTGTTAGTCTTTTGTATATGTACATGATCTATAAATGTATGTATCAAGACACGTGCCTTATACAGACCTAGTTCAGTCTGAATTGCATAACATCCTAGAATATTTCACTGTGCCATAATAACCGAAGCTTGCTCTGCCAAAAGAAATCACAGATAATACACTGGAGAATGCCATCTGAAGGTGGAGTATTGACAGTGTCAGCCTATGCTGTATGTGTACAAAAGGGGCGGGGGGATTCCAAAGGAAGATGGTAATGCAACTGGAAGGGTGAACAGCATGGTAGGAATGTGTGAGAGCAAAGACAGACACATTAGAAGATCATTTGGGAAAGGAGGCAATGGAGCCAGCATGAGTCTTTCCAGTGGATTGCAAAGTTTTTCTCTCGCTGTTGAATATTTTTGATTGAAAAGTAAAATAAGAGGCTGAACTGTCAACTTTAAGGCAGCGTTTCTGTTTTGGCATAAGATCCAAGTATGAGTGTGTTCCCTCATTTAATGTTTTGAAAAATCAATGAGCCTTCAGTGATCCCTGCTCCCCAAATTAAAATGTTTTTATGCACAAGAAAAATATCTGGATGCTGGGATTGTTATCAGTAAAGACAACAGAATGTCTTTTTCAGAAACAAGAAAAGAAAACGTAAAAACAGCTCATTGTGAATATTTGTCATGAAAAATGAAAAAGGGAAAAATGATGAAAAACTTCTGCCTTTGGAAGAAATTCATCTTATAAACTAGTACTAAGTTGGGGGGGGAAACTTCAAAATTTAAGCAACTGCAGAGTTTTAGGAAGGAAAATATAAACTTGTGCTTGGGTCAATAACCAGTGAAGTTCTTTTAAAAAAAATAATTGTGATCATACTTTCTATTCCTGAAGGAGCTTCAGTTTTAACACTGTAATACACTAAAAATAGAAAGTGAAACCTTGCATGATGTCAACATTTTGCTATTCTCTGTAGCAGAAATTCATTATAAAAGACATGTCATATACAATGTATAGTAAAGGGTGAGGCAACTTCCAAACCTCAGGGCTTTGTGTCCCTCTTGGTGGTTAAGCTTAATGTAAGAGAAAGACAGCTATCCAAAATTCCAGGATAGTAAAAAGGAAACTGGTGGTAATGTTTGAGTAACTATTTTAAGTGCTTAGAGCTTTAAGTGCGATTAATAACTTCATATTGTGAAGTCTTTAATCACCTATTTTTTTAAATACCTTTCTTTAAAGTTTTAAGTTTTTTTTCTTATTTGATCCTTCCCTCCACAGAAACTGAGCAAACTCACTTTTAGTGTTATACCAAATAAGAAAACACTTATCACTTATATGTATGCTGTTCTTTCCATGAATAAATGTGGAAAGCACAAATCGTTTCAGATTTCAAAACAGATGTTAAATGAAAATGTAGGAGAGAGTTGATTAGTTAGAATTATAATGCTTGGAGATCTCTCTCTCTCTCTCTCTCCCTCCCTCCCTCCCTCCCTCTCTCTCTCTCTGATGAG
>JANHFT010002181.1:110772-122300 GCA_032467955.1 Pseudoxenodon macrops | reverse complement strand
GGCTCCTCCTCCGCTCCCCCCCCCCCTTTTCTCTTTTTTCCCGCCTTGCTGCTTGTTTATTTTGCTTTCCCTCTTTCTGAATGAATCGTTCCCTCCTCCCCTCCCCGCCATTTCCCTTCCTTTCCGCCCCCTGATCAGGCCCCACGGCCGCTGCCGCCTCCTTGAAACTCCGCGGCGTGCCAGTGGGAGGCCAGCGTGGGGATGAGGAGCCGGGAGGGGCGGAGGGGAGGGGGGCAGAGAGCGCTTTCCTGCAAATCACATGATTGCCCAGCTTATATAAATCACAGATTGTTTTTCTCAGTTTGCAGGAGATTTAAAGGCATAGAATTTCCTTCCAAAGTAAGGGGGGAGAGGGAGAGAGAGAGAGATGCATGCTAGTTGGTTTTTTTTTAATTCTGTAAGTGCCAGTCTTTTTTAAATAAAAAAAAGATGGATAGCTATATCTGTAACATTTACATTTGACTCTTTTCCTTGTTGAGACTCTAGAAAGAGTGCAGAGAAGAGCAACAAAGATAGGGGACTGCAGGCTAAAACATATGAAGAACGGTTACAGGAACTGGGCATGGTTAGTCTAGCGAACAGAAGGACCAGGGGAGACATGATAGCAGTGTCCCAATATTTGATAGGCTGTCATAGAGAGGAGGGGGTTCAACCTGTTTTCCAAAGCACCTGAAGGCCAGACAAGGAATAATGGATGGGAATTGATCAAGGAGAGATTCAACCTAGAAATAAGGAGGAATTTTCTGACACAACCATCAACAATGGAACAGCTTTCCTTCAAAAGTTGTGGGAGCTTTATCATTGGAGGCTTTCAAGAAGAGACTGGACTGCCATCTGTCAGAAATGGTGTAAGGTATCCTGCTTGGGCGGGGAGTTGGACTAGATGACCTACAAGGTCCCTTCCGTTATTTTATTATTCTGTTATTCCTTGTGCAATGCATGAGAATGCAACCACAGGTGCCACAGCCTAATGGAGACATGTTATCAGCCCTCTTGAGAAAATGAACAGAGTGGCCTTGCACAAATTGCTGGCTTCCCAGAAGGTGAATTCATAAAGCTCTCCACCATCTTGACTAACCTCAATCTTTTGGGGCAAGAAACTGAGGAACCCCCTTCTAAGTAAAGCACGGGAATGCAGCCAGTCCCCAAATTTATTTTTCAAGAATGGCCCAAAGGTCGTTGATCGACTCAAAGAAACTTTTGAAAATTCAGTTCATGTGCTGCAGTGTCAAAAAAAAAAAATGATTGTGATTACGTGATGCAATATAATTCAATAAAAATTGGACAGAGCTGCAGGAGGGCAGTTATGCCCCCATTTTGATCATCCTCTACTGCTGCCCCGTAGGATGGTATCATCCAGTTTATTTTTTTATAAATGAAACTTCCCATATACGAGGCAGTGTATGAATATCTAACATAAAAGCAACTCGTACAATAAAACATTAAGCCCACCCCTCAAGGCAGAGTAAGATCAATCCCCTCCACAACACTGCCCACTCATTATGAAACATCAAAAGCTTACTGAATAAAATAGTTTTTACAGTCTAGTAAAATATCAGATGCATCAAAGGTGTCAGCGTACCTTTTCCAAGGTGTTGGGGTTAGAACACTAAATAGGACCCAAATCCTGACTAACATAAAAGGAGGATTCGCTGAACATGTTAACACCCACCGATATCTCTCTAGTGGTCCAGTGTCTCTGTCACACTACTGGAAACTTAGCTACTGCACCACACATGGCAACCACTTAATGACAATGAAAAATATAGATGTTAAAATTACATGTTTATTTTATTTTGTGCCTTCAAGATTGTGTTGATTCCAAGTGACTGCTTCTACAAGTTCCTGCGGTTTTCTTGATATGGTGTTTTGTTTTTGGAAACGGTTTGCCCTTGCTTGCTTCCTAGGACAGAGTGACTGGCCCAAGGTCATCCAGTTGGCTTTGTGCCTAAGGTGAGACTAGAATTCATGGTTTCCTGGTTTCTATCCTGGTGCTTTAACCATCAGATTGGCTACACCAAACAACAAACAAAATTTGCTGCCCTTTATGAAATAGGAACTGTACAGAAATTTGGACCGTCTGGGTTCACATATTGGATTAAATTAGGATTTGCTTAAGGTTATTTTACTGAATATATCAACTCAACATCAAAACATCAATTGTGGCTTGGAATGTTTGTGGACCTAATCAGCATTCCTCCTTGCTATCAAGGAACAATATAGGTGATCCTTGAGTTATGGCCACAATTGATCCCAAAATTTATGTTGTTAAGTGTAACATTTGTTCAGTGAATTTGCCCCATTTTACGATTTTTCTTGCCATAGTTGTTAAGTGACTCAGTGCATTTGTTAAGTTAGTAATCTGGTTGTTAAATGAAATCTGGCATCCCCATTGATTTTGCTTGTCAGAAGATCACAGAATGGGATCACATGTCCTCAGGATAGTAAACGGTCCTAAATATGAACTACTTGCCAAGCATCTGAATTTTGATCACGTGACCATGGAGATGCTGCACCAGTTGTAAGTGTAAAAAACGGTCATAAGCCACTTTTTTCAGTGCCATGGTAACTTTGAACGATCACTAAATGAACTGTTGTAAGTCGAGGACTATCTGTATCTACCTGGCAAATACTATCCTATTCTTCAGCAATTTTCATACATTGCAGTAAGTTAGGGTCATTCAATCATCATGTATGACAATGTTCATTCAATATGCCAAATCACAAACAAGCAAATCTCAGCTTTGGGAATCTAATCATCAGTATGAAACGCAAAAAGTTTCCTGCAGCAACATAGAGGAAATTACTTGCTTTCTTCAGTTTCTATTGGTTTCTTCAGAAGTTTGTTCTCTCTTTTTTTTTTCTTGTTTCATCCATCAGACAAAGACCACACTACTCTCCTGATGCAACTCCAAGTCTCCTTTTACTTTGGAATATTTATTTCTCTCCCTTCAATTTTATTTCCATCTCCAAACCACCATTGGCATTTATTACTTTTGGGGAAAGTTTATGTCCTGAGAATCTTAAAAATCATCGCTGAAGCCCGTTGGCTTCCACTGGCCATCATTCCTTGAGTAGCAGCTTGAGATGTACGGTGTTGGTTAGCAGATATCACAGTATGTGCTGCAAATTTTTCTGAAGTTTAGACTAGAGCATTTGAAGGACTGGATCACCAGTTCTTCACGATAAAAGCTGTAAAATTATTTGAAAACATTTTTGCAGAATACAATAGAAACTTATATATTGATGTGTTTTATACCTTTGATATCATCAGATGACTAAATCAATAACTTTTCTATTCTTCTAAAAAAAATATTTCCCAATTCTCTTCAGAAACACAGAGAACAGGGAACAAAACGAACCAATCGGAGCATCTTTTCTAGCTGAACAATAGGAGAAATGTCACTCAACCCAGGGCCCTGCTGGAAGCTAGTGCAGGTCCTGGATCCACAGAAATCCTGTTACACCGTCTCCCATCACCTACAACATACACTAAAATAAATAAATGAATAAATTGCTAGCTTCCTCTGCCTCCGCATGTTTCCAAAATATGTGGTATATAGTGTCTGGCCGTATGAAGAAATGCAACCCACAAAAACTGAGCCACATAATACAAGGGTCGCTCCAGGAGTGACTAGAGGAAGGGTAAAAGATGACTGTCCTAACCGGATATCAAAGCCCTGTCTGCTTTTTTTTACGTATGTCACACTGATGCAGGCAGGCCTATATCAGGATAATTTTGAAGCCTCCAGTTCTGCATTCCTCTGTTGCATTTAAAAGGCTGTGCTGTGCAAATAAAATGGTAGAATTCTGGCAATATTCGTCCGGTTGATGATTGTATATTAGCACAATAGCACGGGTGGCTGGAGGGCAGGATGGAGGGAGACATGCAATATTCCAAAGAATAGGACTACGCAGTATTTCTGTTTCCAAAGGGAAATGTGATTGTCATACGTGTCGGAATTTTCTTAAATCCAGTGGGTTGTTTCTTGAGTTTGCATTCAGGAGCAGCAGGAAAGTCGCTCTATGCTCCAAATCACTTTTTCAGTTTGGAATCCAAGTTGCTGCACTGCCCTAAAATAGCACCTACAAAGCAAACAACATTATGAACAAGATGCTGAAGGCTGTGAGCTAATAGGACAAATTTGCCTCCATCTAACTCCATACAGAAGAAAAACAAAGAGCTGCTAGCAACACACACACACACACACACACTGTCCATAAGGCAGCTTTCAGCAAGCTATTCCCTGCTGCAATAATTTTTAAAAGGAGAACTGCTATCAGTTTAACCCAGCAAAAGTACTGGGATGAATTTGATGAATGTCAATGACTACTTCAGCTTCAACGGCAATAATACACAAGCAAACAATAGGTACAAACTTAAGGTAAACACTCCAAACTCGATTACAGAAAATACAACTTCAGGAACAGAGTGGTCAATGCCTGGAATGCTCTACCTGACTCTGTTGTTACATCCTCAAACCCCCAAAACTTTAACCTTAAACTGTCTACTGTGGACCTCACCCCATTCCTAAGAGGTCTGTAAGGGGCGTGCCTAAGTGCACCAGCGTGCCTACTGTCCCTGTCCTACTGTCCCCATTTATTCGTACCCATTTCCTGTGTTCATATCCACGTTTATACTTATATCTGTTATTTTGTACATGTTTGACAAATAAATAAATAAATAAATGTTCTGGGGTTGTTGTTGTTTTTTGCCTTTTTCATTGGTGGAGAACAAGCCAGTTGCAAACTCCCAGGTCAGGAATTCGGTATTTTGAATGACTGTGTGTGTCTGGAATAGATAGTGGAGAGAGAGTATTTATTTTAAAATGGTATCAGTAAGGTAAGGTGCATTTATCTGATGGTACATGAACACTGAAAGATCTGAGTTGTAAAAATCAAGAGAACCACAAGATGGCTACAAACACTTTTTGCATAAGTTTTGGTCACCAGATTTTTACAGCCCGAATATTATCTGTACCTTTAGCAGTTGACCACCTATTTTTCCAATAGCTTTCAAAATTTATACTGCTGCAGAGATTATTTTATGCCAAAATGGCTGCCTTTTATTTTATGGGGTTTTCGTTCCCAAAGCTCCTGGAATATTATTTGTTTCCCATAAATGTGAAAAATTACCATGACTGCTATTTTATCATCTTAATTTTCTAGCAGAGGGATGGAAAATCAAGATTATGGGCACATGAATAAGTCAATTGCATAAATTTACAGCTACCAAAGCTGGGCTGCAAAAATCCAGATGCCCACTCCATTTGCAGCCCAGATCAAACACAGATAGTCCTCGATTTACAACTGTTCATTTAGTGCTTGTTTGAACTTACAACAGCCATTGAAAAAGGTAACTTATGAGCATTTTTCACACCTATAACCTTTGTGGCATCCCCATGGTGACAAGATCAAAATCTGGATGCTTGGCAACTGACATATATTTAGCATCTATAGCTACTTTCTGACAAGCCAATGGAGTCAATGGAGAAGTCAGATTCATTTAACAACTGTGTTATTAACTTAGCAACTACAGTGATTCACTTAACAATTGTGTCAAGAAAGGTCGTAAAGTGGGGCAAAATTCACTTAATAACCAACATGAGAACCAGTTAGTTATAGTAGTTAAGCATCAGGTTAGCAACAGAGGTGGATTCTGAATCTTCTTACTGCCAGTTGGCTCAGGGTCACCTCTCGAGCATACACGCAAAGCACGTGAGCGAGCAGCAATCAAAAAATAGCTTCTACACACGTATAGAAGCAAAATTTAGCTTCTGCACATGCGCAGAAGCAAAATCCAAAATGGCGCCCATGGAGACACCGAAGGAACCGGCTCCATGACGTCATCGCAGAGTTACTACCTACAGTATATAGAGCCAGATAGAACCGATAGGAACCCACCTCTGGGTAGCAACCAGGAGACTGTGAGTTCTAGTTCTAGCGTAGGCACAAAGTTAATTCAGTAATCTAAAGCAGAATTCCCCAATATTTTCATTTATGGACCAGCGGGGATGTGTGTGTTTAAAGGGATGGTTTCACTCACCTGTCACCAATATGGCCCAGTTCTGAAAGGGTCAAGGCTCGGTAGTGGGCCACAGCCCAGGAGTTGGGGACCCCTGACCTAAAGAGACCCTCTCTCAGCCCTAGGAAGGAGGCAATGGCAAATCACTTCTTGGAGAAAAGAACCAAGAAAACTACTTATCCAGACAGTCTCCGAGAATCAGACCTGATTGAACAGAAAACAAAAAATACCAACCTATTTTCAGACAAGAGCTAGCTTGCAAAAAAAATAACATTAAACTTCCATGACAAATGTACATTGTGACACTGCAATAAATACGATGCCGCTTTTATTATGACACACATAAATACACAAGAGGTGGAGCTTGAGCTGTCACCGAATGAGGCCTATTTCAACTTTTGGCTGAAATTTCACTTGTTTACGGCAGGATATACACTTTGGAAGAAAGGGATTTTCTTTCAACCCCTGCCCCAGATACATTCTCCTTGCCTTTGGCCAATTTTAGAAACTGGATTAAAAAAAACTCTCCGGTAAAATCGGGATTTTTAATGACTGTGTTAAAATATTATATTGTTGATTTCTTCTAATGTACGATTTACTTTGCAATTAAATAACCTCTATGGGATGCTGGTTTCCATTCTATGTATGCAGTCCTTTTTTTTAAATGTTTTCTTTTATGTTTTCCTTGGAAGAAACCATCCAAAGAATGTAGCTCTGGCCACACAAAAAGGACATCTATTTGCTTAATTGTGTAACCTTCACTGAGTACACTATGCGCCCAACAGGTATTTGATTGTAGGCTTGATCTACGAAGAAAATAACACCGAGATGCCAAGAATAGATTGAAATTCTTTCCCTGTAGCTGAGCCCCTTTCACGAGGAAGCAAAGCATGGGAAGACTTGGCAAGAGCCAGCTCAGGCCTCTTTGCACAATTAGGAGCACAGAAACTCAGGGTAATACTTAAAATGTGTGACCCAGCTCATGCCAAAAAAAGGTCCAACCAGCAAAATAAATCCAGATTGACAAGAGACACTAGAGCAAAATAAGAAGTTTGATTAAGAATCTGCTGGGTCTGAAGCTCACTTATGAGTGGAAACCAGAGGTGGTGCAGGCATGGCCTACATGTGACGCATCCGGCCAGCGGGCCACCAGTTTGTCACCCCTGAATGAATCCGATCCACAAAAGCTTATGTGATAATAAAATTACATGTTCCACCTTATCATTCTTGACAAATGTATCTTGTATTTTTACGTATACTGAGAGCATATGCACCAAAGACAAATTCCTTGTGTGTCCAATCACACTTGGCCAATACAAAATTCTATTCTATTCTATTCTATTCTATTCTATTCTATTCCCAAAGCATTTTTTTTTTTAAAAAGGACAAACCAAAGACTCCAAGTCAGCATTTGTGTTTATTTTGGCTCCTTTTTATAAATGGGCACAACACAGGAGTAATTTTAAAAAATAATAGACATTACCATTACAATGTTACATTGGCAAAAAAAATATTTTTAATAATTTTTAAGTTTTGGCCATAGACTCTGGTCAAAAACAATTAAACGTGTGGTTCTTTTTAAAAGAAATTTGTCATCCATCTTCCTTTTTTTTTTTAAACAGACACTAAATAGCCATTTTGATACTAATCTCTAGAAGTTATATACATTCTTGTTTTATTTTAAGACATTTTACCCTTTTAAAATATTTACATGCTTTGCTCCCCGGAGTTAATAGCACAGAATATCATTTGAGCTATTTTATCTAAATTCTGATGAAATTTTTCACTGTCATTTCAATTCATCTTGAGAGTTAATCGGGGAGATAAGACGTCTCAAATGCTTTCTTTCTGAAATTTTATACACGTTTTGTTTCCTATTTACAAAACTGGTAGATTGGAATTTATTTATTTTTTGTCTTGAGACAGGAACAACGGTAAAGTCACTGCAGCAAGCAAGCTGTTTTACTGATAAAAGGAATTTTTTTTAGAAAAAAGTTGTATAAAACAGTGTATGAATATGGTATTGGTTTTTTTTTGCTCTTATTCTGATTGTCAGTTTTAAAGAAGCTATTTCTGATTTCTCGCTCACACAAAACACACGTATAGATGAATCACAGAAAATTATCTGCATCTAAACATACCATAGTGGAGTACAAGAATGCTGTTTCTAAAGCCATCTGTCTCAAACGTCTACTCTGATTAGCAGCAACTGTCCATATATATATATATTTTTCCAGCCCTACCTTGGAGTTATTAATCATTGAACTTGAAGCTTTTTCTCTACGAGGCAGGGGTCCTGCAACTGAGCTATGGTTCTTCCAAAGCGAAGAGTCCTCAAACTGGTCTAGAATGCTGAACATAATTAGAAAAGGACTAAACTCACAAATATATCACTGAACGTGAAGACACTACTAAATAGAAATGGCAATTGGTTCAAAGGTGAGACTTCGTAAGGCTTTCTCTTCAAAATAAACCGTTCACCAGAGTGATTGGCTGGGCCCCTGATAAGATTTAAGGCAGTTCTTTCTGAAAGATTTCTCAGTGGCATGTTCAGAGCAAGGGATGACGGCTAGAGAGCATCTTTTTAAGAGCTCTGGGAAGGAGGAAGGAACATTTTTGTTACTACAGTAGTATTTCTGCAGAAGGATATCATTTCTTGCCTCGTTAGCCTCACCTTCCAAATAGCTTAGCCTTCAAGGCGCAAATTAAAGCCTCAACGCAGTTGAATGTTTGATTGCTCAAGCCCAGAGGCAAAGAACTGGTGCTATCCAGATGTTGGTCCCAGCATCTTACATTATTCCCCTTGCTAGATGAGGCTGGTGAGATGTAGCAACATCTGGAGGACCATGAGATTTCCATCTCCTACCTGGTTCATCATCACCTCTTGGCATTGCCAGCCATTGGTTATCTTGTTTGAAAACTCTGGGAGTTGTAGTCTTCTCCACATCTAGAAGGTACCAAACTAGAGAAAGTGTTCTAGAACTTAAGAGCCTCAATCCTAGATATATATTTTTTTACCTGGTGATACCACAGATCGGTGTTTCTCAATCTCAGCCATTTTAAGACGTGTGGACTTCAAAAGCCAACGCTGACTGGGGGAATTCTGGGAGTCAACATTCACACATCTTATAATGTGTGAACCCTAACCCATTGTAGAGTTTCCTACCATCCAGGAAAACACCAAAGGCTTTTTTGAGGTTGAGAAGCAAAGACAGCCAGAAATATGACAGAATGGGACAACTTCCCACCATGGCCAACTTGCTGTGGGACCACTTGCCATGGCCAACTCACCACAGAACAATTTTAACCATTCGATTTAATAATTGAATACAATTTTGTTTTCATTTTTGTCATTCACATTTCATTTAGTCCCTCCTTTTGCATCCTTTCATGATTCTAACCCACCATTTCTTTTGATATTAGTGTAACTCTTGTCCCACAGCGAATTTTCCCATGGAGAATTGGCCATGGCAAGTTGGCCACAGCAAGTGGGCTGTGGCGAGTTGGCCATGGCAAATAGTCATAGACCCGAAACATTACTGTTTGATAGGAAGTCTGGAATTGGAAATGTGTGGCTTAATCCCAGTGTAAGTGGGAGGCTTCAGACAACTGCTGTGTTTGCTCATTGCAAAGCTTGAAATCAAGCACAGCCCTCCCCAACTTGGTGACTACAGATATATTGGAACGTGAACGCCATAATTTATAGTCGTGTAGTGTCCCTACTTGGGAATGATGTATTATATCCCACAGAACTATAAAGTGCTGATTGAAAAATGCTTACTGCAGTATAGCTCAACAACTCATAAGCAGTATATTCAAAGTTGACAAGCAGAGAGATTAGTTCTCTTTCTACCATTAAAAGGAACTAAGTTAGAGTTAACTAGTTAACTGTAGTCAGGGTTAACTAGTTGACTAAGCTCTTTTAAGAAGAGATTGGACGAGCATTTGTCTGAAATGTGAAGGGTTTCCTGCTTGCACAGGAAATTGGGCTAGAAGATTTCCAAATTCCCTTCCAATTCTGTTATTCTGCTAGAATTTAATTTCAGCATCTTAACAGCTCAGCGCCTTTTCATGTTATTCTGTTAAAACAGGCTATTCAACTTCTCAAGTTCAAACCTTTTGGTTACAATGAACTTAAGAGGCACAGCTAATTCCATCTCCCACCACTGAGTCAGGCAAATAACAAGCCTCCCAACAGATTTCTGTTTTCTTTGGGATAACCACATTTATCTTCTTCTTTTTTTTTAATCTCTGGAGGGGAATATAAGCATAACATTTTGTTCTGTTTTTCGTTCCCTTTCTCCCTGTTGATGTACCTTCCTTCCTGGTGAGACTAAAGCCATTAAATCAAACCTGTCCATTCTCCCTTCTCAACTGCTATGACTAAAGGGTGGGAGTTTTCTGTTCACCACTGTTAAAGGAAGGCTCATAAAATATCCTTCAAAACCTCTAGAGGCCGTGTTCCCATGTCCTGAAAATCAAACAATTCTTAAAACGAAGCCTATATCTTCTTGCTATCTACAGCTGCAATTCTTTGCATATTTTCCGTGGAATAAATCTCTCTCAACCTACTAGAACAGACAAAAAAAATTAAAAAAAGGAGGGGCTCTTGAATCGACTGAAATCTTTTATAGAGCGGCATAAATGGATTCAGACACATTGCCGGAGTCGTCTAAATCATTGTTTGCTAAACAATCCAAATGGCTGCTAAGCTCACCAGGGCTGAGGGACCTCCCAATACACAAGATCTGGTGTAGAGAGATGGAGAGGAGGGGTTTGAGAATGGGATGAGAGAACAACAGCAAGCCAACCAGTATTGTGGCTTTAAAAAGGTGGGAGTAGGAACAGGGAGAACCAGCTTGTAGTCCTCCCTTCGACACCCAACCAGATGGATCAGTTTGGACCAGCAACTTTCTTTCAGTCCTAGAGAGGTCAAAAAACATCTTTCTACCAACCTGCACTGCACCGATAAAAGATGGTCCCATAACCTTCAGTGGGATTGTCCCTCACTGGATTAATATGGGCTGAGAAATAAAAATACGCATATGCCCTCACAAATTTTAAGTTTGAACATACAATGTGCATGGACACACACACACAAACGCGTGTAATTTCAACATTTTCATTTTTACCTGTTTTTTTGGGGGGGTTTAATGTAACAGATTTAAGTGTGTCTCAAATCAGGCTCCCCTCCTGATGACTGTTCTGAATTTGACAATAATTCTTCTTCTCAGATGTTTTTTGACCGGATTCCCATTTAAATACTAACCAGGCCTAAGTCTTCTTAGCTTTTCCAAGTTCAAAGTTGGCAAACGTGTGTGTGCGTGTGTGTGTGAGAGAGAGAGAGAGAGAGAGACAGACAGACAGACAGACAGAGACAGAAACAGAGTAGACAGACAGAGAGAGACAGAGAGAGAGACACACACAGAGACACAGAGAGAGAGACACAAGAGACAGAGAGAGAGACAGAGAGACAGAGAGAGCGACAGAGAGAGAGTGTGTG
>JANHFT010002180.1:147403-162185 GCA_032467955.1 Pseudoxenodon macrops | reverse complement strand
AAGAAGAGGAGGAGGAGGAGGAGAAGGGGGAGGAGGGGAGGGGGAGGAAGAAGAAGAGGAGGAGGAGAAGGAGGAAGAAGAAGAAGAGGAGGAGGAGGAGGGGAGGAAGAGGAGGAAGAAGAAGAGGAGGAGAAGGAGGGGGAGAGGGATGAGGAGGAAGAAGAGGAAGAGGAGGAGGAGGAGAGGAAGAGAAGGAGAAGAAGAGGAGGATGAGGAGAAGAAGAAGAAGAGGAGAAGGAGGAGGAGGCGGTCTCATGTGTTGGACATACTATCTATATTTACTTTTGAAGGCAATTCCACACACACCATCAATGACCGTCAATCATCAGCAGCAGGTGTTCCATCATTTGAGAGGCAGGAATGACACTCAATCTGACAAGAAAACTCATCTAACTTTTCTTTCTTGGGGGAAAAAAGAAGAAAATCCCCACTTTCACCATATATGTACTATATACATCAAGTTGCTCCTTCTAGTTGGCCTCGTTTGACCGTCCACAATTACTTCTGTCTTCTGCAAACAATATTAGGCACGGTCTCCCAGCATCCAAGCCGTTGCTCACCCCTGCGGCAAATCATTTCCATGCTTGTCCATCGTGAGAACAGAAAACTTTATTCATTCATTCATTCATTCATTCATTCGTTCGTTCATTTTGTCAAGCATATATAAGATTACAGAAAAAGTATAAACACGATTGTGAACACATGAAATTGTGTAAACATGGGTATGAATACATGAGATGGTTTCGAATACATGGGGTCTGTAAGGCAGGGATGGTAGCCACGCTGGTGCGCTTATGCACGACTCAGGTCTTGAACCTGGGCTGTTGACTTTCTAGCTGATACAGTCAGCATCTTTAACTGCTGAGCCATCGTGCCCCTGAAAATAATGTAGCCTGTATGAAATGAAAATGATGGAGCCTGTATGAAATGAAAATGATGTAACCTGTATGAAATGAAAATGAAGTCTGTATAATCCCACTGTAATTTCTTCAAAGGTTCCATCCTTTCTGCTTAGGAAATAATAAGGTTATATATACATTTGATGAGACAATAAAGTGGCATATTGGCAAACCCCAGTTTCTATTATCTGTTTGGCTTACCATGTTGTCCCAGTGCAGGACCAACTCCATTAGTCCATTAGAAACTGCACTTTCCAAAAGCAAACATTGTCTTTGTATGTTTCAAACATTTTAACAACCAATCTACTCTGAATAGAAAAAGAAGCAGCCTCGTTGAAATACTTCTCATGTAAAATCAGTTTTAAAAAGCATAGGAAGGCATTTTTAAAATAAATACGCCCCTGTAAATAGACATATAGAAAATAAAATGATCAGTTCAGTTTCTGATGGACACATCTATATTCTTCTTGGCAAGAGATCAGAAATATTTTGCCATTGCCTTCTTCCAATATTTGTTTTTAATTCCCCTGTCTAATCCTTGGCCCTGAATTTCCTAACTTGGTTATACAAATCTTGAAGTATATTATTTCACAACAGATACCTGATTAATGTAAGCTAGTGAAAGCAATCCATAAATACTCATGATAATTGTATTTTAACCAGATACTTTAGCCCTCTAAACTTCAAAAACATTTCAGAATATAAATCTATCACATGTATTCCAAGCCATGAATAAAAAATAACAGCCCCTTTAATACTTTTTGAAAATATTAAAACAATACTTTACTGAGCTCCATCCCTCAGAAAAGCTTTTATTCTTGGTAATAAATAAAATAATATGTTTCCAAAAATAGTAGTTGTTTTCAGCTGACAGGACAAGAAGCTCAACTGTGCTAAAAGGTCCTAACATGGAAAAGAACTTGTATGTATATTAAGAGAGCAGATATTTGCCCTAGTTATCAAGTTTCTTCTGAAATCTCTTCAATTCCCTATATAAAAATGGGATTGCTCTTGTGAATTGTTTTCAGAGTTCATCCATTATCATTCTGAATAATCTTACAGCAATGAGGCTGAAATCTAATATATGCCTTCTGAGTTTGATGACTTGAAGATTTAGAAGTCAGTTAATGGCAAATAACCAGAACATGTTATAATATCTTAACCTTAGCAAGTGTAAAATATGTGGAATTCAGTTCTCAAAGGCTGGGGAATTCTAGGACAACATTTCTTATACAGTAATTATTATACAGTAACATCAACTCCACAAAAGAAGTAAATAAGCTAAACATGGGAATGTGAATAAGCTAATCCGCTATTTACACCTGAGATTCATAATTCATTTTCTTGTCTTTCTTTGTCTTTTCAAAAATGGTTGTGCTGATGATGAATGCAACCAGAGGTGGGTTCCTGCCGGTTGTATAGAGTAGGTAGTAACTCCACGATGATGTCATGGAGCTGGTTCTGTCAGTGGCTCTGTGAGCACTGCCATCTTGGATTTTGCTTCTGCGCATACACAGTTTTTGACTGCCATGTGTGTGTTTGCTTGCGTGCTTTGTGCACGCACTCAAGGCATGACCCTGACCGAACCGACAGTAAGAAGATTCAGAACCCACCTCTGAATGCAACACTATAGATTTGAATGGTGTTCATCCCAAAGTGCATAGCTAAATGTCTTAGATGAAGATGAACACCCTTTAAATGGTGCGGGAGTATGAGTGAATTTCCAGAAAAATTGCAGACTACAGGAACCATTTGCCCTTGAAGTTTCAGATGCAGGCCTCAATTGGTACCTTTCGAATAGAGTTCAGCTTCAGGTTTTAGTGGTCTAGACTCCAAACCATATATTTCCTGATGTTTCTCTGGCAATTTTGGCTGGTTTTTTTAGAGGCAAGTGGTCTCTTACACAGACTACAGGCAACTGAACAGGAATTGACTGGGCTCCTGCTTTTTTATAGCCAAGTGGCCTGACTTCTGAGTATCCTTTAAGTAAGCAACCAAAGTGTATTGCTAACCTTCTATAGCAACTAATTTCTCATGTATCAGTAATAGCCATCATCTTTTCAAAAATGCAGTGATATTGCGTATTTCTGTATTGAAAGTATCAAACGTTTTAATAAAGTAATAGTATACCTTCAGATTCTCCTACATTTGGTGGCTTGGGGATGAAGAAAAACCCCAATAACTGAAAATATAAGGCCATACAATTATATAACCTTGCACAATGATGAATAGACCAGATGATAATATGGATGCAACATTGAAAAATTAATAAATCTCTCAAAATTGTTATGATCTCATTTTTGTAAATCATGCACAAGGCCACAAAGTATTATGAGATTTGAAGCTTTCAAAATATTTTAATCATGAATTTGTTTGTGTGTTCGTTTCTAGACCATTGCACCAGCACTGTCTGGTGAAGTTTCTATGGTCATGTGACCAGCATGACATGATGCTGCAGCACAGAACGGTTGGTGAAACATGGAGTGATATTACTTTCCCATGGAAGTGGTCCTATTTATCTACTTGCATTTACATGCTTTCCAACGGCTAAATTGGCAGGAGCTGAAGCAAGTGACAGGAACTCACTCCATCATGCGATGTTAGGACTCACACCGCTGGATCACAGACCTTCTCCAGTGACTTTTAAGCCATTGAGCCACTGCATCTCTGTGTAGGCAGGGATAAATTGATATTCTGTGCAATGATTTGGAATGTTTTAAAACTCTCTATAAAGAGAATTTCCGGATTTTTTCAGCTTAAAATAATACTATCTTACTTTTTCTACGCAATGATGCATACCTTTAAAACCACTTCTTTAAAATCAAATAATGGCTTAGGAAGCTGGATTTGTTATTGTCTTATTAGGCAATAGCATTAAGAACTGAGAAATTCTATAATAAAAGAGTTCAAAGAATCATAGAAATTAGTCATTTAAAAGACTTCTTTGCACCTCAAGATTCCCTGTGGACATTCTACAATAAAGCTTTCTCTTCTTATACCCTTTGTCTTCCTGAGCTGTAAATATTCTCTGAAAAAAGTGATTCCATCCCTTCCCCTGGGAGTTCTGCTTCTAGTCTAACAGATACAATTGTCATTCACTGTGCTTCTGATATTCAGTTTAATAGTTGCTGCCATAGATTCACAATGCCACTAGCAGTATGTCACTTCCATACACAAATTCTTGTTTGGTGGCTGAATGCAATATTGCTGCCATTATGTTGTGAAATGCATAATTATTTTTAATAAACTGGAATTATAAGAATCAGCATTAATACATATTCTTAATATCCCACAGACGGAATATTTTGGTGGATTGCCTCCTTTTTATAGCATCTTATACAAGGGGGCTATGTCAAAAGCTGAACACAGTGAAAAAACATCAAATAATGTAAAATAAACCTTTTTACGAAGACAAAAAGTGATGGGAATGAAAAACCTATGTCTGAGCAAAAATACCATGTCTCAGTAAAAATAAGGGTCATTTAAATTTCATATTTTAAACAAATATTCCTCTAAGAAATATATTCCTACATTCAAAAAAATAGCATGTCAAGAAGAAATTAAATTAGGCTACTAGCCTTTTTCATAACGTAACAGAATTACAATATGTTAGTTGGACTAAAACTTCTCAAATTTTCACCCAGCTTGCTAGATAATTCTTTCTTTCTTTCTTTCTTTCTTTCTTTTCCTTTCTTTCTTCTTCACATTTAAAAAAAATATTGAAGCAAAGTTCATATCATCCTGTTTCTGGGTTATAATGTAATTTATTATGCTCAAATATGCATGTGAGAATTTCACCTACAGATTAAGCCAAATAGAAACATAATCCTCCAGGAGATTATGATTCATAAACCTTACAGATCTTGGTATTTACAGCTCTTATAATTATACAAAGAAGGTGCCACAAGGATGCAAACTTCATATCAGATTGGGAAAGAGAGAGCATAAATGTATGCTTCATTCTGTCAAACACAAGAAAATGTGTGTGTGTATTTGTGCGTATTACAAGAAAGTAGAAAGGAGAGAATGTTAAGATAATCACTTACTTTTAGATTTATATTTTTATTTAATATTATGTGACATTGACAGGGAAGTCATCTCTCAGTTTCAAGTGAAGTACTATCAATAAGATGACGAAACTCAGTTGTTTATTGCCATCTCAGGATGGGGCCAGGGATAACAGGAAGTCTTTGTCCTAAAATTTGTGTGAAAAAGGATAGGGCAAAACAACATGGAGGGTGGGATTTCTGCTTATTGATAATTGACATGACTGGATTCTGGCTGGTTCTGAGTTTGTTTCTATATGGGTCACACTTCCCTTGAAGAAGTACCAGTAGGTCAAGAGTCCACAAGTAGTTCATCTGGACTGATGGCTGTACTGCAGAATCTAATGACATAAATCTGTGTTTTGTAAAATTTAAGATACACATTTTTCTTCTTTAACTCCTAATCTTCATACAAGCCGAAAAAGCTTAAGAACCAGCAGGATTGAAAAACCTAAGAAAAACACCACCCCATTCTCCTGAAGTCTTAAAGTCATGTTCCTCTGCCTAAAAAATATAGAGTATAGCCTACTTAGTAATGGTGGAGATCCTTTTAAATTATCCAAAAATATACATGGTGGTACTTTATATTGTTGCTTTTCTTGTGACAGGAATAAAATTAAAGTAATAAGAGATACATATTATTTTGTTAATGAACAATGAAATTATCAGTATTAATGGAGAAGGGGAAGTGATTAGACTACCTTACTTAGATAATAATCTAAATTGCTTTCATTTGATGCCCTTTCCGCTAGTCATATCAATATTCTCACAGGTCAAAGGAGAGCAAGATGATTATATTTATTGCAAAATTGATGAAGCAACATTATTGCTTAGTAAATCTTTGGAAGGATGAAATATATACACAGAGACTTTAATGGCATCTTTAAAAAGAGAGAAAAAATGAACTATCCAATTTAGGTCCTTGGCTTTCAATTTATTTCCCTAGCAAGCAAATGACTTTCAGGTGACTTTCCCCTTTTTATTTTCTAAAAGGGTTTGACTTTTGCTTGTTTTTTGTTTTCAGCTGATATGAATATCATTGTAGGGACAGGGCTGACAGCAACATTTGAAATAAATATATCATGCTCATCTTTGATTTATCATCAATTTTCCTTTAAAAAAAATACTGGATATGAGACAAGAGAATAGACAACACTTCAGATTGAATATATTGGAGTACTGAAAAGAATGCATTAGACTAGGTTATCTACCTGTACATATCCCTGAAGATTTATGGACTAAGACAGGTTACAAGAACTGGTAGATTCTTCTTTCTCTGTTCATAAAGTTTTTACCAACCAATGATTGAAGAAAAAGAGAGGAAAGCAAGTAAAACCATCACATAGGATAGATTAGCTCTTCACAGGGCCATTGCTGTATTCAATGATTTTGTGACATCAAATCATAGTTGAGTCTTACTACTACAGACAGATTTTCTACATGCCTATTGCTAAAATGTGCCCTGTTCTAAGTTTGTGATCTGAGTGAATAATACTTATATTGGGTTTTATTGTAAATTGCTCCTAAAAAACATATTGTACTATGATTGAGTGCAAATAATTACAATAAATACTAAAGGTCAGTTTTCAGTTTTAGACATACATATAGGGGATTGAGTATTTCTAGATAACAAATTGGACAGCTGCTTTCTTTTCAGGTTTTCTAAATGCATTACAAGGTAGCAATAACATTAATACTTTTAAAAAAAAGAAATCAATACCACGTTAGATGAAATGTACTTTTTCAAATACATTTTCAAAGTTGTAAAAGATGATATGCCACACTGAGATTATAGGAAGAAATAATAAAAGAACAACAAAGGTATTTCATTATCAATTGTGGCATTGTATTACTTTTGTATAATTTGTATTGAAAGTGTAGTTATATTTATTCCACAATTGGAGAATGAAAAGTCCAATGTTATATTAACGAGCTATTGCTACATTGGCTAGAAGGAGGATACTATTTAACAAAGCAAAGTATCTGTTTTCTAGATTTATGATATTATGCTCATTTTATAATGACAAACAAAAGCCCACCCATAAAGCAATCCGTGGTAATGAGCTATGTTAGATCTAACCATGCTAAGGTTTAGTCCTATACTCATTTGCCTCTCCACCTCTTTTAAATGAACAGATAATTATAAAGAACAAAGGAGGTGAATTTGAAAAGAAACTGATTGTTTTTCATTTTTGGAGGAGGGGAGACTTTTGTGGCAGTAATTGTTATTTTCATTCTCCTCATGGCACGTCTAAAACAATTTCCTTTTACTGGTTGAAATTCACCTGTCATCAATTTCCACAAGTGACCTATATTTTAGATAAGAAATGTAATACAGGTAGTGCTTTACTTACGACCTTTGCTAAGTGATGCAGTCAGTAAGTGAGTTGTGCTTGATTTTACAACCATTTTTGTCATGATCCTTAAGCAAATCCAGCATCCTCTATTGAGTTTGCTTGTTGGAAGAACCCCTAGAAAAATCTCAGTTGGTAATTACATGCTCCCAGGTTGTTGCAACCATCATTAATACATACTAGTAACCAAGCAACCAAACTCTGATCACATGATCAAAGGGACAGTCATAAGAGTAAGGACTGGGTTGTAAGTCTCTTTTTTTCAACACCCTCAGTTGTTAAATGTATGTTCATAGGTAGAGGTACCTACAATAGATTTCTCCTGGGTGTCCCCTTAAACATTACACTGTATATACCTTTTTGTATCTATAAAAGTCAATTTCTGGGTATGACAACTTGAACTCAAATGGCATATTGACAGTAACTGTTGAAGAAAGAGAAAATATTCTTTGCAGTGTCAGAAAGTTGAAGTATTACATCATAGATGTAATTTCTATCATATGTGGATCTTGAGCAATACACCACAATGAGGCACTTCCAGAAGTGCATTGCTCTGCCTCGGTGTGGTAAAAGGCCTTTTGCTCCACCATTCTATGATGTTGAGACTAGGACATTACATCTCTATTACGAAGAACAGTTTCTATGCATTCATAGAAGCTACATTAGTGACAGAAAGTGATTTGTGCTCAAAATCCAGTGGAGTGAAGTCTTCTCAAAAGATTTGCTCAGCCCTAGCTCTAGTGATTTAACTATATTGTTCTGTATTGATCAAGTGCTAGGTTAATCAGTCATTCGGTACTTTGTTAATAGCTTTGAGACCAATTCATTCCAAGTACTAAGAGGTTTCTGTTGATATATGAATCCAACCAGTAGTAGTTTTGCTTGAAAGACGGTCCTAAAGAAATCAAGGTTATTCCACTGATCAATGAATAAGATCCTTTCTAAGGATCAAACTAATGCCTTATTCAGTCCAACTTTGATTTCCGACAGACAGACAGCTCTTCAAAAGGGCACATAAACAATATATATTCATTCTGACACAAAGTAGTTAATATTTAGAAAAAGACTTTCTGATACTGAATGTACCGTATAATCATTATCTCTTCGATGATTTACACCAATAAAATGTAATTGGATTTCTTGAAATAAAACATTTAACAATAACAGTGTATGAATGTTATATTGTAATTTGGAAGCCACAAAATATGGAAAAGCAGCAACAAAATGTGAAATGGCTCATCTCTGTATACAGGCTTTATACTGGTTTTTTTTTCATGGCTGCTGCCATGACCATAACAAAGGTTCCCAACTTTTGTTGAGAAGACTTCAAAGGATTACTGTTGCTCTGCCTCAATGAATTTCAGTGATGCTTGAAATAATAATAACAATAAACAACAGAATCACACCTAGATGTGTGGCAAAGAACCTTAGAGAACAAATTTCTTGCCTTTATTTGGAGACATATCATCATAAATGGTTTGGCATAAATGCAATGGTTTTCAGTGTTCACCATGCTCAGTGGTTTCTGATATTGAAGTAATTAAGTCATCAACCTAATTGGCTTTTGTTGCTATTTCCAACTCTAAGTATACTAAAGTCCCTTGATTTGGTAGATAATGTCAGTGTACCAAAACTCAGAGGTGGGCTCCTAACGGTTCCATCTGGTTCTATAGAGTAGGTAGTAACTCCACGGTGATGTCACGGAACCGGTTCTGTCTGTGGCTACATGGGCACCGCCATCTTGGATTTTGCTTCTGCACATATGCAGAAGCTACGGTAGTTTTTGATGGCCGCACGTGGGCTCACCTGCGCGCTTTGTGCACGCACTCGAGGCACAACCCTGAGCGAACCAGCAGTAAGAAGATTCAGGACCCACCTCTGCCAAAACTGTATTACTTCTTTTTGTAGCACTGTTTGTTGGGATTGTGTAATAAATATTTGTTTAGAAAAGGTGGGGGAGAAGGTCTTGAATACTTAGTTGAAGCATAAGTCCATTGGTGGTAAAGAAATTAATATAAATTCAAATGCAAAATGGATCTGGTAGAGTTTAATTTAAGACTGAAAGACGTAGTAATTGATAAAATGGTACTGGAATATTTTAAAGGGCAATATCAAGAAGAAGAAAAAGGGTGACAATAGAATGAACATAGAAAGAGAAAGTACAAGCCTGATTATGCAGAAAGCAGTCTCCCAACACAATGAATGCAAAATTAATATAAAGAAAGAAATTGATTAGAACAGCCTGAAAATAATTGTGTTACAGAGTGTTCCAGGAGAATGTGGAAGCTACTTCTGGGAAGTATGAAGGAGAATGCTTGTCAAAAATGAGAAAATTAGGAATGGGGGCAAAAACATATTAGACAATGATTGCTGTAAAACATTTTAAAAAGTAAGTCTTGTGTAAGAATAAAGGAGATATATAGAAAATGGTTCAACACTGAAGAAGGGATAATGTAAGAATGTGTGGTGCTCTTAATGGTGTATTTATAGATAAATGTGTAAGGAATCATTGTAGCCACATTAGAGGTACATGGATTAAGAATGTAGATATAGATCCAGTTGTTGGCTGAAAACCCAACTCTTCTTCTTCATAGCGTTATTCCACACTATGTCTAAAAACTCAACTGATTCAGGAAATATTATACAGACTGAATAATCCAATAAAAATATGTATCTGAAATTAATTATTAAAGTTCAAGGTATTACAATTTGAAAAATGGAAGAAATAATTTCACTATATACATAAATTGGAAATCAATTTATCATGATTTAAGCTAGTCTATCAGACCTCTAATTTGTTTGTTTTAGCACTTATTACTTGTTTCTTAACTTTGCATACTTATGATTGTTTACCTCAAACATTTGATTGCTTACCTCAAAAAGCAATAACTTTGATAGTATATTAAGGTCAATATTCTCTAAATACCCAAAGAGTGTTCTAATATATGAATATTAGTAAAAGTTGTTTATTATTTGGTTGTTTGAATGATCCCCTTATCATTATAAATCAAAGTTTAAGTTTGACAGAGCTAACCAATGCCCATAGTTGACAATTGGCAGACATGTGCATATAGTCCCATTTATACAACAACAATATTTTTTTATCCATATTATTTTAAATTATGTGAACATTCCTTAAGAATATAGAAGGCATTTGTTAGAATATAAGAAGGAAAATGTTCTTATTGTCATTATCTGGATTATATATAGCTTTTATACGGATTAATTTTTAAACATTGCACATTTATACAGTATTCATAGTATGAAATTAATTTGCATATCTTTATAGAATAAAAATATAACTGCAAAAAGCCTCATCTATTATTGCTCGACAATATATAAATGCTAAAATACACTAAATGTAGTATGGATTGTTCTTTTGACCATATGCTACACAGTCTATTGTTGGTTATGCAAATTAGTATTTTTAATACTCTGATTTGTTTCCATAATAAACATACATTATTTAGAACTAAAACAAATGCTTTTGAAATATAAAGTATTAATTGTCTGTCTCATTCAGCCATCAATATTTATTTGCTTGCATACACGTACAGGTAGTCCTTGAATTATGACCAGTTATTCCGTGAATTTTCAAAATTATGGCAGTGCTGAAAGTGTGGTGGTTACGATAAATCTTCATCATTTCAACTATCCTTCTGAACCCCTGCAGTCACATGATCATGATTGGCAACTGGTTTTCACTTATAACTGTTGCAGCATTTCATGGTCACAGGATCACCATTTGTGACATTTCCTGCCAGTTTAACACAAGCAATGGGGAAACAATTAGGGAAGGTCTCAAGTTCTTTCTATAAGTTGCTTCCTCCAATTTTTTCCCCTCAAGGATCTACCAAAGGATCTTGTATTCAATAGCATCCCTCTACCTGTTTGCTTACATCCACCCACCCTCAGAATCTTCCTGCGAACCTGAGGTCAATACCAGCCCCCGCCCACACTCTGTAGTACCCATCTGTGGTCTCCACGAATAACCCCTGCCAGCCCATATGTGCTACTTAGGATCTACCACAGGAAGTTCTAACCTCCCCCATTGCACCTATGCATCATTTATACTCCTTGCTTGGGACTCTTGCCTCTTCCCACTTAATAGCCCACATGGTCTTTAGGTTACAACAGCAACCATGATTGCTATCACTAAGTGATGCAATCACATGACATTCTGTTTTACAACCACATCATTAATGACAGAAATTTCAATGCAACTGCCACCATAACTTGAGGACTATGCATATACATTGAGGAGTACGCATATAGAATAAGAAAATATGGTTTAGTATTTTATCAGTTAAGGATGTCTTCTTCTGCAATAAGTGTGATATTCAAAACAAGCAAAATGACCTTTATAATACTTGTAAACTGCTACACATATTTATTTCCAATTTTATGCCAGCATATTTCCTAACTGCAGCAGTTTGCAGCCGACCTAAAAGACTTTTGCTTATATGGAGTGATAAATCATTACGGCTAGTTAGAAATCTGTATTTGTGGTGAAGAGACAAATTGTCTGAATTCAAATTACTTTGGAATATATTTTCCTTACTGCAATTTCTTGCTTTTTATAGCTAGTTCTTTATAACAGGATGGATAAATTATTTTTAGCTTTCTCAGCAATAAGTGATATGTTTAATAAAATAAAAAACCAAATAAAAAGTCATTTTTATCATACAATTTGCTAATTATGATATATTAAAGGCATTGGATTCAAAACTGGGATGGGAATTTTAATTCTGTCTTGGGCACAAAACTTGTCCAAGGGATCTCATACTCAGTACTAGGAAGGAGGGAATGGCAAACCAATTCCAAAAATATTGCCAAGAAATAGATACTAAGGGTCAAAACTGATTTGATGTCCATTTTTTCTTTATTTCTAATATTTGTTCTGTATTTTGAATTTGGCCAATTCTAAATATCGTATTTTTAAGAGGCAAACGTTAGATAATTAATTTAGTTATCACCTAAAATATTTGGACACTATTAATTTTCATAGAATATTTAATCAAATAAAGATGTTACCTAAAATAAAGTATGCAGAAGAGGTTCAAAAGCAGAATGATTAAACCAGCCTTAAACTAGAGTGAATACATTAAGTTGTAATAAGTGCTATAAGTATCATGAAATATTTAATATTCATTGACAAGAACATATCATCTATCTTTCAATCCATAAGGGACAACGGCACCAAAATTATGAAACATGTATAATGATAATCACAATTCAAACCCCACATATTTTTGAATTGAAATCGTGATGTCTCTTACTAGTACAGGGCAATTTGTGTTGCAATGTGGCAATGCACATGGTTTAGCGGGCTGTATGAACCCGTTGAATATTTCTGTGTATGCTATTAATTCCTCATATTTTTAGTGAAACTCTTAGCTCCAGAGAGTTTTTCCTTCAAGTATTTGAAGGACTATAATGGTATTTTTTCTTCTTTTTAATCTCACCATGCAGAAAAGTCTAAAGTAAAAAAACAGGAAGCCCAAAAATCAGAAACTTCTGAAGTGTGACAAGTCATACGTTATGTAGTTTCCCCTTATCACAGCTGGATTATTCAAATCTCTTTGTTACAGACATTCAGATTGACTAAATGAAACTCATAGAAATAGTATCCCCATTTATCCTTCTGACATGTTTCAGGTCATTCAGATAAATGAGCCTGTATTTTGCCCAGAAGCATAGCAGTGAGACTATTCCAAAGATATGTGACCTTTTGCCAAACAGCTTATCTTGCTTCAGTGGTTTCTTTAACATCTATTCCAAAGAAAGATTAAGCAAATATAATTTGATTTAGGAAATATGTTTACCTTCAATGTTTAAGAGATGTAGTTATCTAAAATACACACACTGACTGCTTATTTGTGTAAAATAGTCTTGCTGTGGTTGATGATGAATAAGAAGAAACTACCATCTGAAGCATCTTTCACATTCTTCTTTTAGAAGCCAGAAATAAGTAGCATTATTCTTCTGGGTACAGTTTGAGACGGCTAGGATGATGAAAGCAGAGCTGTGTGGCTTCTTTTTTTTACATTAAACTAAATATAAGATTGGATGCACACTAAAGCAATAAGTAATGTTCTAGGAATAACTCACCATCGGTGACTATCTTTCCCCAATTTGTCCAATATTTTATTAATATGTATTCATTACTCTATTTAGCAAATTTCTGCAAATCTCTTACCCATAGGAAAAATATATGGATTGCAGTTGGGTAGGACTATAACTTTTTTGTTTTATTTTATTTTTCTGCCATCTTTTCTTTGTACATGTCTATTCTACCGTTTCCCTGAAAATAAGACCTTCCCAGATAATAAGCCCAATCAGGCTTTTGAGCGCATGTGCTAAAATAAACCATCCCCTGAAAATAAGCCCTCCCCAAAATACAACAGTAGCCATGCGGTGACCACACTCGCCGCCTCCTGCACCTCAAAAATAATAAGGCCTCCCCGAAAATAAGGCAAAGCGCTTATTTTGGGGGTCAAAAGAAAATAAGACCCTGTCTTATTTTCGGGGAAACACGGTAATTGACAGGACATTGGAGCAGATAATTTTTATGTACTACACTTAGATCAGAGTGAAGGCAACAAAATTCTAAATTGTCTAAGCCCAAAATGTTAAGCCCGGTTGCAGAAGGGATTTTGTTTCAAGCAGAGGAGTGGAGGATTCTTCTCGTGAAATATCTCTGGACTTGTGTCGATTGTGTTAATGTCCGATATGTGGTGCGGGTTCCAGATTTGCTAGTCTGCCAGCTGTTTCTCTCTCAACGCACCCCCAGACCACTGGGTTGCTGCCCTGGGTCACTCTCCATCCTCCTCCCCCCAACCTGCCAATCTCTCTACAGACAAGCAGGCTCCTGTCAATCATGCCTGCAAAGGCTTCATCCCCGGCCTCCCCAAGCAGACTCGGATGGACCTGCTGACCTAATTGAAGTTGTCAGTTCTTCCTCGGTTCCAGAGCCTGCAGGCAGCTGGCAGAGAGTGATGGGGGGGGATGGGTGTCTTGGGGGTTGGATGGATGATCGTCTTCCAGAAGGCGATATGGATCTCTCCCCCCCCCCACCTTCTCCGTGCCAGGTTTCCAGCAGGATACTGGACCCTTAGGGGGGGAGGAGGAGGAGGAGGAGGAGGAGGAGGTTTGCATGAGGAGCTTTTTAAAAGACGGGCAAGTGATTCTGAAATCAGGGCTCCTTGGTGATCTCTGAGCTTGGTGGTTTTGCTGCAGATGTTTCATGACCCAACTAGGTAACATCATCAGTGCTAGAAGGGAGGGGGGTTAATGGAGAGGAGAAGGAGGATGTTTGCAAAGAGGAGCTTTTCAAAAACTAGGCAAGTGATTCTGAAATGAGGGTTCCTCGGTTCTCTCCGAGTTGGGTGCTTTTCTTGCAGACATTTCATGACCCAACTAGGTAGCATCATCAGTGCTAGAAGCGGGTGGGGTTTGCACTGACGATGTTACCTAGTTTGGG
>JANHFT010002180.1:125933-139183 GCA_032467955.1 Pseudoxenodon macrops | reverse complement strand
GCAGGACTCTGCAAGACAACAAGCCTTGCAGAGTCCTGCTCCATGAGTTTAGTCACTTGGCCGGTGCGAAGAACAGGGAGGGGAGGCGGCGGTGACGGGACATCGAGTCCCACGCTCGCCACCTCTTGCACCCCGAAAAGAATAAGCCCCCCCAGATAATAAGGCCAAGGCCATATTTCGGGATTCAAAAGAAAATAAGACCCTGTCTTATTTTCAGGGAAACACAGTACTAGTCTCTACCTTCTTCATGTGTTGTTATTCAGACCACTGAGGAAATCTTGTTTTATTTGTTTTATTTATTTTGTCAAGTGTGTATAAGATTACAGACAAAGAATAAACATGATTGTAAATATATAATATGTATAACTATGGTTATGAGTGCATGATATTTTACGAATATATGAGGACATTAGGACAGGGATTGTAGGCACACTGGTGCGCTTATACACGCCCCTTATTTTATGCAGTAAAAGATATTGAAGACCTTGTCTTCAATATCTTTTACTGCATAATAAGCCAAGTAAATGGCATTCTTGACATTTGCATTGTCTTATCCTTGTGGAGTTCAAGCAGAAATTGGTGCCATGATTAATATTTGCCTTGAGCCTCCTGTTTCCAATTGGTTCTCTATATTGGATAGTAGTAAATGTTGTACTCTCCTTCCACATGCATGGTCTACATTGCTCAAGGGAGAAATTATATACCACAAATACATAGAAGGATGCTCTGATCTCCATTTTGAGAAAGGTATTTAAACTGGAGCTTTGACTAATACATCAAGGTCATTGCTTTAGAAGGAGGAATCAGACTGAAGACCGAACAGAATATATGTTTATTAATCTTGGGGCTGCAGACTACAGCAAAACTAAATGGTACAAAAGTAATGGAACACCCAGCTCCACAGTGCAAAATTAATCGTCACCCCAAAGCAATAAATATACTTGAAGTCAGTTAAAAATGGAACAGAGGAAAAGACTTTTTAATTTACCTGGAATAAGGGACCAGGCATGACAAGAGTTTAAGAGGGATACAAATGTGGGGAGGTGAATCAAGCTATTGTTATAAATGGTTTAATCTAGGGTAATAGTGCTAAAAGTTAAATAAGTAGTTGCTTGGTATTTGCTTTGAAAGATCATATCAATGCAAATGTAACTTTGAATTATTGCATGTGACAGAATCCTAATCCTTTAACTTCTTCTGCCTGATACCATAAAGAATAGACTATTCATGAATCAAAATAAATCAACCCACTTTATACAGCTTTTGCTCTAGTCCATATACCAGGGAAGGATAATTATTTTCCTGATTATTGCCTTAAAATAATTATTTGGGAGGCAAATAGTGTGAAGAGCTAAAGCCAGCAATGGATCAAGTCAAAGCCAAAAAATAGGAGGATATACTTTGAGTATATTTTGAACTGGTCACTACGAAACATTCTGGCAATCTCTTCTGTGTCTCATGAGCATCTCACTGCAGTCAATGGAGAGAAAGCTTGTATTAGAGGTCAGAACTTACCTCTTACACACATGGTTTAAAATTGGACAAAAAGTTGCTCACCTACCTCTAAAACCTGGCCTTGGAATACCTTGCAAACCTGGCCTTGGAATACCTTGCAGGTGTCTTTTAAAATCTTAATAGGGTAATTCTGCCCTTGTGGCTATGGTAACAATTTAAGGAAATCAAAATGGCTTGCCTTATTCTGCTTATTTCTACTAAGAAGACTCTAAGCCAGGGGTGTCAAATTCACAGCCTGCAGGCCGGATGCGTCATGTGCTGGCCACGCCCAGTTTAGCAAAGGGGGAGGGAGTTACGATACGTCACGTGATGATGTGTCATCGCAAATTTGACACCCCAGCTCTAAAGGTACTGCATGTCAGATCAACCAGCAATATTCATTATGAGTGAATCATTATTTACTCTCCAGATGTAAAATATTAACCATAAAAATCCAGAATTAATTTTTAAATAATATTACAGCCATGTATAAAAAGTTTCCTTTTTATATAAACTGAGAAATAAGGTTCAGTCACACAGGATTACATTCCACATAGCAACCTCATTAAGATCTGACCACATTAAGCTTCTTTCTCAGTTGGCAATGAAAGCCAGAAAGAAATCTTCACATGTGTGAGGGTATGTCTATTGGCTTCTGTGAAAGCTAGAATATTCACTGATTTATATACTGTGTGCCAAAACATTTTTCTCCTGTTAATGTTTATTTGAACAATTAGTACAGACATGGGATTTAAAAGGAATAATCACATGATGAGTACTCCAGGGCCCAGGAGTTAAAACAGAACCCTTATCTAACGGGAATGTGTCAAAATAATCTTTACATTTTGCAAGAATTAAACAAACTTGTGATAAAGCAGGCAAACCTTGGAGAACTAGGATTTAAACGTGTAGAGCTTCAAATATTAAAGCCAAGAGAATACCATGCCCCACCGAGCAACCTGCATAACTCTATAAACATAACTTCTCTAGAAAATAAGTAAAGACTTCATGCCATAGTACACTAGATCGATTTTTCCAACCTGAATACATTTGTGATGTGTTAACGTCCACATCCTAGATTCCTTATCCAAGGTGATCATTGCTAAGAACTGTGAGATTCGAAGTTCAAACATCTCAAAGTTGCCAGGTTAGGAAAGGCTGCACTTAAAGAAAACCAAAACAAATACTTTTTTTAATTTGCAAAATGCTTTAATAAGAGCAGACAGAGACTTCTAAACCCTAGATGTTTCTATATTTAGAAATAAAATACAAATAAATCCTCATGCTCAAATCCCAGTTTGAAGATCAATTTATATCAAAACCTGGAAAAATGATGTAACTTTGGAAAGATTGGCTGGAGAGCAGAGTTGAGGTGTGGTGGTGATAGGTTTTTTGGGTTGAATCTTACTGCAGGATTAAATATATCTTCACCTTTATATTATAAAATATTATTTTTTCTTGTAACAAAATCAATTTTATATGATATTGCTAGAGGTGGGTTAAAAATAGTGTGTGATCAATCTTAATGTACCAGCAACTGAAGTTGAGGTTGATTATATTAATATGATAAGATGAAGACAGAGTAACCTTCCTAAAGCAGTGGAACTGAATCAAACATGTGAGATCCTAAACTATTGAGAACATCTTGGTTAGAAAAACTGTTTCTTAACAAATATGATTATATTTGCTATACTTAATTATTTTTATTTCAACGGAATAGCCACCTTTTTGTTCCAGCTGTTTTTAAAGAGTGGGGCATTTACATAGTGTGGAAATTTAGTAATAGGGACATGAAGAAAGGAAAGGAATGGGTAAACATGTGCATTTGTAATCAAAGGCAGGCAGCTAGAAATGTGACCTTAGCAAGGACACAGATAATGAAAAGCAGATTGTTGTCTTTCCTAATGATGTGAAAGAAGGGAGTACATGAGCACAATAAATGGCATTGTTGATAATGATGGTATCTACAAACAAAATAGTATCCTGTTTAATAGAATGCAGAGGTACCCTAGTAAGGTCACCCCAAATGGTAATATCAGAGGCATACGAGCAATAAAGGTCATAGTATGATTTACAATGTTTTCTTAGTCTTTTCTATGTAGGAAACAAGAAGTATGTAACCTGTAATCTGGCTTTTTTGGGGGCGGTTGAGGAACCCAACAATCAATTCATTTGTATATGCAAAACAAATTATTTATTTCAACTATCTTTACTTGTTTTGGTTCTTAATATGATGACTTTTTCTCACAATATATAAATATACAAACATCTCTATGTCAACATTTCCATAAAATAAATTTCTCTAAGGAAGGAAAATTAGTTTTACTTGTCATTTACTAGACCCCAAGTTCATTTAAATCATTAGATCAGGCCAGAAGATGAAAAGTATCCTAAGAACACACTGAATGAGACCAAATACATATTTAGCTTAGAATTTTATTTGGGTTTTATTTGGGTTCAACAGAATCATTATGTGATATCAAAGCAGATGTTTTGCATGCAAAAACATCCAGATTAAGTTTTTAGCCAAAACACTTAAAGAAGATCCTGGATTACCAATACAAAGATGCATCCTAGTTGGATAAAGAAGCAATCTGAAATAAGGCACCTCCCTGTAGGCCTTGCAGAATTAGTTCTGATGAAGAAAAGAAAATGCATCATTCCCCTGAAGGAATTCCTCAATAAAGTGCAATTCTATCATACATTTAAATATTAATTTTAAAGCAACTTTAGATTTTTGTTGAAAGAAACTTTCATTGTTTGTTTCCCTTTTCTTTTTCTGTTACTACCAAGCTGATTATCCAGAGTTTTCTCATAGCATCGGTCTACTCAAATGGCTTTGGAGCTTGACTTGTTAGTTCTAGTCTTTTCAAGGGCTTTTACCTTGATTTGCATAAGATAGTGGTTAGGACAGATAAAAGGGTAAAAGCTTTATTCTACTTTAATATTTGAATAGGATAGTCGATGTTTGCAAATAAATTATTTACATTCCCCATATAATGTTGGATGTCCTTATTTTATTATTAAATCTTAATAGGCTAGGTTAAGCTAGGCTATGCTATGCTATTCTTTAAGGTATTAAATAATGCTATTGTCTGGACCATCATATTTATCATTTGCGTAGTGGAATTTTCATGATCTTCTGAAGAATTAAAAATATTCAAGAACATCAGGTTTCAAATCAAGGAGACTGGATCAATTAGCCCTATTGCGTTGGTTTGCTATCTGTTCATACTGGAAAATTACTCTGATAAGCATCCGGGAAGCCAAAAGAAAACCATCAAACTGTGCCAGATACCTGCCAAGTGTCACTGCTGTTATCCCATATGTTTCAATTAAATAGCCTTGACTTTTCCCTCTAATGTGTGCTGCCTGTTCTACAAATACAGTCACATCTGTTGGGCTTTATTTCAGGAATGTGAGAAACAAAGCAAATGCTAATGAAAAACCTGTGTCTGTTTTCTGCTAAGCCATTCATGCATGAGAATTCACAGTTACATAATCTTCACTGATGAATAGGCCTTCTTTTGTTCTAAGGCCTCTTTGTGGAATCAAAGCACTACTACCACTTGTTTGTCACTCAGAGAATGGAACAAGAGACAAGAGGTCATTGAAGGTGGTCTTCCTTTAATTAGGTCACATACACACTGAAGATTAATTGAATACTCATCCTCCTTCCCTGGGGAACCTAGAGAAGTCTAGCTGCATAAAATGTGTTAGGATTCTACAAAGATAATTCCCAATACGCTTACTAACCTTATATCTCAATTGTTTACTTAACAGTACCAAAAACAGATCTTTAGATTTCTTGCATTTAAAGCCATACTACACAATACTAGAATCTCTTACTTTAATTGTGCTTTTAAGCAATAAACATTTTATGACAAAACATAACATATACTTACAATATAGAATACATGTGTGTGTGTGTGTGTGTGTGTGTGTGTGTGTGTTCGTAGGTTTTCACGGGTATAAGTATGCAAGTCTTGGCGTATTCGGGTCTTTTCCCATGTAAGATTGAAAGTATATATAAATTACTAAAACTCTCTTTTTACAAACTGTAATCACTTAATATGGGGTAGAGTCAGTGCAATTAAATGGAGCTGAGCATTTACTGGCCAAATACCCTTTGTGATGTCATATGAGTTCACAGCAGATTTTTTTTTTCCTTTGGCCATAGGTGAGAGAGACATCTGCTACTACCTAGGATTGAACTCTCAACCTTTCCAGAGGGAAGCGAGCTCCTCCACCACTAAGCCACCACATTGCTCAAGAATTGGTATTTGCATAGGATTAAAATCCAATAAGATTTGAGGACCTACCAGCAGCCAAACACCATGTTACAGAAGTATGAATTTTGTAAAGTTTTAACAAATATACAGTACCGGTATATCATGTAGTTTCTGCTAGGCTTAATTGTAGTATTTTATTGGAAAATTTCCCAAAATGCAAAACAAATAAGGATCTAAACTTATGATATGCTCATATCATTCTTATGCTGCCTGCTGCAATTGGGGATATTTTTAAAATACATTGTCTTCCTACAGAAGATTGTTGCCCCCCTTTCCTATATATAATAAAAATTACTCCTAATTATTTCTCAACATTTTTTGGCGGGGAAAAACTTCACAAAAGTTCTGTTCTGGTAGAGGAGTCTTAGAGAAGGAACTATATATATTGAATATGTAATATGTATGTGTTCTGTATTTTTGGAAGATTTTTTATTAGTTATGTACTTTGCTTATCTTTATTTGGGTACTTTTTTCTGTTTATTGTATTTATACTGTATCAAGTTGACTTATT
The DNA here is from genome assembly GCA_032467955.1 of Pseudoxenodon macrops. NCBI lineage: Eukaryota > Metazoa > Chordata > Lepidosauria > Squamata > Pseudoxenodontidae > Pseudoxenodon > Pseudoxenodon macrops. The sequence continues at coordinate 132,886 of JANHFT010002180.1, read as the reverse complement.
TTACTAGATGCAAGTATGTAGTTTGTAGAGTTACTCGATTGGATATGTCCATCAACAAAAATATTGCATTATTGGTGAAAGGTTCAGCATATACATTTAATAAAATAAATAAATAAAAACTTTTTCAAAAGGTATTTTAGATTTTCCTGAGTACAGGTGTTTTAAAAAAAAAGAAACCTATTAAATTTCAAGAAAACAAAATTCAAGTAATTCTCTTAGTCATAAACCAAGTTCAGGGCAATGACTTACCCCTAATAATTGTTGCTTTGATTTGGGAAGTAATGTGAGATGACTTTCATAAGACCTATAAGTCATGTTCCTCATTTGAGGAACATCTAAAATTATCCCAAAAATAAGGAAGATATAACCCCTTGGCTTTTAGTAATTTAAACACTGATAGGATGGGCACACACATAAATGACATCTGTGTTGTTTGAAGCTCCTTCAGATACATCTAGCTTCATGATATCTGACAGGACAATCAGACTTTATGACATCTTCATAACTGAGGAAATTGCACTGTCCATTGTTATAGCCCATTGACCAGGAGATATTAAATTTTGATACAAAAAAATGCTCACAAAAGTACAGCCTTTTGAAAATCTAGCACTGATTTGCTGCTACAGTGGTTTCAAAGGTGAGATTATATCTTGAAAAACTGCCTATAGTTTCCAAACCTATTTTCCCATTGCCTCCAATTACTTCTAAAAAGTAGAAATTTCTTCCACAGACTAGTTGGTCAGCATGTTGCCTCCTACATAGCATTTCTTACTACTTTCCAACATGGGAAGGTATGCCATTGTGTCACGAAGCCACTCTTTTTATGAAATAGGCAAGATTCGTTGATTTATCTATTCTTATCTGTTTCTTAGAATATACAATAGCACTTAGACTTATATATCATCTCAAAGTACTTTATAGTACTCTCTAGTACAATCAGCATTGTCATTTTACCAATCTCGGAAGGAAGGAAGCCTGAGTCAACCTTGAGAACTATCAGAATCAAACGCAAGGCTGTGGGCAGAGTTTTCCTGCAGTACTGCATACTAACCTGTGATGACTTCCCCAGACATTTCCCCAGACATTAGTTCAAACAATGAAGAGTCAGACTCAGGAAGATGTGGAGGAATGTCCAACAGCTATGAGCCATGAGCAGAGGAGCACAGTGGAGTGACTGAATGAGCAGCCAACTGAGCTAGGGACAGAAGAGACACAGCTGTAGCTGGGAAGCCCAGAGGCTTCAGGTGGAGACGGCATCAGCTGCAGCTGATCAGCAGAGATGGAGAATAACTGCTTATTCCTCCCAATCCAAGATCACATAGGACTGAGAGGAAGCAGGCACAATGAAAGTCAGCCAGGCTACCTGCGAGGCATACGCCTCACTCCTACTTATTTTATTTATTTATTTGGCAAGCATATATAAGATAACAGATAAAGGTATAAACATGATTATGAATACATGAAATGGATATGAGTAAAAAGGGACATTAGGACAGGGATGGTTGGTGTGCTTATGCACGCCTCTTACAGACCTCTTAGGAATGGAGTGAGGTCAACAGTAGATAGTCTAAGGTTAAAGTTTTGGTGGTTTGGGGAAGAAGCCACAGAGTCAAGTAGTGCATTCCAGGCATTGACCACTCCATTGTTGAAGTAGTATTTTCTGCAATCGAGTTTGGAACGGTTTACCTTAGGTTTGTATCTATTGTTTGCTCATGTATTGTTGTGGTTGAAGCTGAAGTAATCATTGACAGGTAGGATATTGTAGCAGATAATTTTATGCACTACAGTTAGGTTAGACCGAAGGCAGTATTGTCTAAGTTGTCTTAAGCCCAAAATTTCAAGTCTGGTGGCATAAGGTATTCTATTGAGGGTAGAAGAGTGGAGGACTCTTCTAGTGAAATATCTCTGGACTCTCTCAATTGTATTAATGTCCATTATGCAGTGCAGGTTCCAGACAGATGAGCTGTATTCGAGAATTGGTCTAGTAAATGTTTTGTATGCTCCAATTAGTAGTACAATATTACCAGAGAAGAAGCTACAGCTATTTAGCTCAGCAAGTGGAGTGAACCAACACTGGAAATAATGTGTCTGTTTTCTTACCGTGGCACTCAGACTGGATTCTGTACCTTGAACTTTTGAATTCTGGAATTTGCTTTTGCCTTGTGGACTTTCCTTGCCTTTGTGTTGTGTACTGGTGCTGGCTTTTCTTGAGAAGCCTGTTGAACTCATTGTGAGTGTGCTGGTATTAGCAAGGGGAATTGCAGGGGAATACTAATTCTGGCTTTGAGGCCTTAATAAAAGGCTCCTAACAGCTGTGGTGTGTGTGTGTGTGTGTGTGTGTGGGACAGCACATAACTATTGTGCCATCAGGGTTCCTATTAAACAAAGCTAATGAACAAATAGAAATTCCAAATCTTCCAAATAGTTTTCTAAAAGATTGTTTTGTCTCTATCCTACACAAATAGTGTTTTATGAAACATTACTGGTTTTGAAAGAAATATTAATGTGTGCGCATGTTTTAAAATGTTGATTATATAAAGAGAAAAGTCACATAGAAAAACCTACTATCTGTATTAATACCTGCTTGCTTTTGCTGAATATTGAAAAGGTACATGTACTGGTATGAAGGGTATCTCTAAATGTATAAAATCAAAGATTTTATTACCACAAAATTTTAACCATTATTATATCTGATAAGAATCAGAATCTATTAAATGTGGTTTAACTGGTTCTGGTTCTGGTTCTGTTTATACCGAATTTGGCATTGGTTCTATCACATTGGCCTTAGGATATTATATATGATCTAAATTAATGATGGAAGGGCATTGTATTATAAAGTTGAGTAAGAATCAAACTGATTTAATAGCACCACACTTATCAGGGATTGATGGCAAGAGGAGACAACTCTCTGAGTTGATTTGTATTTGAACTAAACTTTCATCAAAGAACATTAGCATTCTCTGACCTTGTCTCTAATTAACTACGAGAGCAAATATCAACCAATCACCTTAGTAAAAATTGGTCATCCGGAAAATATTACAGGGTCTAATTAATGGATACGCTTTTATTAGATAGCTTATACTTTCTTCAAAAGAACCCTCACAACTTAGATTTTATTATGATTATCTTCAGCCTATTTATGATTGTCATTTGGATTTTAGAAATGAAAAATGTATCAACCTATAGTACAAATGTATTTCAAAAGATTTTTTTAAAAATGATCCTTTTGCAAAGAAAATAGCATTAGGATCCCTCTAGTGAACTGCGTCTCTAGAAGGTAGTCCATCTTCCTGCTGTTAAAGATACAAAGATTAAATTAAAGAATTTAATATAATACTAGAGTTTTCTAGTATTGGGAACATACCCCTGTGCAAAAATGCAAAGACATGTTTTCAAGCTGCTCAGAACAAATTTGCCAAGTTCACATATATCATTTAAGTACCAAATATTTTCATTACGAAAGGTAATATGAAGGACCTACTCTCTGGAATTCACTCAGGCTATGAGAGTTATTAGACACAGAATTTGAGAACAAAAGATGATTCATCCCAAACTCTGTCCAAAGTAGGCTCAACTGAACAACCTGGAAACCTGTCAGGTACATTAACTCTCTCCTCTATCCAATCCAATGCAGGTTCTTCTTTAGAGGATATATAATAGTCTGCCATCGTTTCCTGATTTCATAATGCTCAATCCTATTATGTTTGCATATATGGTCTTTGTTGTATCTTCTTCACATATGTTTGAAATAATCATCATATCATATCAATCTAAAGGCAGATGAAATGGACAGTATGCTATAACTAAGCAATTTATTCACCATCATGCTAGAGTTTAGGTTCGATTATTAGAATTAAATGCCTGGAGTCATGTCTGACAAACTTTGGTATTCTCACCTATTAAATATGGCAATGACTATCACTTTAGGCAGATTTAAAGAGGATTCCATTATTTTATCATGGAGAAAAGAGCTAACCATGACTATGATATATCATAGCTGTAATTTAAACATTCGTTTCTATAGAGCAGTAATGAAAGAAAGAGAGCATCTTCCTGTCACTCTTCTAAGCGTCCTAGAGTGATCTGACAGGTCACTTGCATAACACAGAGTTCTGAAACAGAACAAGCAGAATTCTGTATATGTTCTTATCTTAACAATAATAAAATAGTGAACATGAGAGTGCTGCAAACATATGGAATGAAGGAGTAGCCCAACTGCATCTAGCAATAGCAATAGCACTTAGACTCATATACCGCTTCATAGTGCTTTTACAGCCCTTTCCAAGCGGTTTTACAGAGTCAACATATTGTCCCCAACAATCTGGATCCTCATTTTATCCACCTCAGAAGGATGGAAGGCTGAGGCAACCTTGAGCCGGTGAAATTTGAACTGCTGAACTGCAGCTAGCAGTCAGCTGAAGTAGTCTGCAGTACTGCACTCTTAACTACTGTGCCACCACAGCTCATGGTATGTTCTATAAATCCAGCTTTGTCTACCACTTAATAAAGTTCACCATGATACCTAGCTAATATCCAACTTACAGACTTCCTTTATAAAATTTGTCTTCAATCCTGATAATTGCATTGGATTTTTATTTTTTTAAGTAAGACTGTTCGTAATAGGATACAAAATTCTGGCAGAGGTGGTTCTTTTGTACTCTCTACAAAGTACAAAAACAATCCAGACTGTCCAGATGAGCTTTTGTAAAAATCCTGTTGCACAATGCAGGGATTACATCCCCTATCTAACTGTCCTATGAATCTCTATTTTGCCTATCCTCCTTCTCCAAATTTTATTAGCTGATCACTACAGCAGTGTCAACAGCATTAGAACAATTCTTCTTTGGTTTAGGGATTGCCGAAACAAGAAAACACAATCTCTGCAATCCTTTTCCCTTGGCACCTGGATTCTTACTACTAGCTGCCCACATGTATACCACAGGTATACTCACAGGTATACCATTTCTGTGTAGTAAAAAAAAGTAACACCTTTTTTGTGTAAAGGTAAAATCCTGCTTACTTCATGAACAGTCCCTAAAGTTTTTCTGGTAACAGTACAGAAGTGATTTGCGGTTTGGCTTTTTGGAGAAATTGTTTTTACATTTGGCCTAGCTCTAGCATAAAGCGATGATATTCCCTGGTAAGCATCCATCCAACACTGAACCAGATCTGGGCCTGCTTAGTAACTTAGTAATAAATTAATTTGTATAGCATTCAGTCTTTGCACAGAATATAAATTCGCAGCATGGATTTATTCCTGGAGAATAAATATTTCCCAGAATAATTCCTTATGTTCTTAAGTTTATGACAGATCTGGTGGTGGTGGTATTACCGGTATTTGTGTACACTTCCAAAAGACCTATTAGTCACCATTCTTGCTTTGTCTCTGGTTCCATTTTTAAATCAAATGGGAATTCCTATGAATTTTCAAAAGAAAAAATTCAAGACATAAAGATCTGTTCAAACATTTTTTTTAAATTCAGAATGACTTTTCACTATAAATAATGTCTTTCTTCTTCAAGCAATCAATTTTTTATAGTTGTCTAAAAATGCCATTAGAATATATCCCAAAACAATTGAAAAGAGTTTTGGAAGGCCTGGTATTTAATTATTTGATTCAGACATAAAGTTGCACACAAAAGGTTACCACATAGAAAATTGTGGTAAACAATTCGTATGTTTCAGTGAATCCCGAAGTCAGCACCAACTTACTTAGATACTAAGTTAAATATGATAACTTTCTACAGATTTGAATGCATCCTTTATATTTTATAAACATTCTACAATTTTGTTCTATTTATTTGGCAATATAGCTGCTATTTGTCCCACCCTGTATCATAGGAACCATGCTCCATCTGGATTATTGTGAAAGTTGCAAAACAATGGCCAACATGATTACTGAAATGAAAAAAGAATCTGTGATGTTAAATGTCTACGGAGATTCTCAGTCATCCAGGTCATGGTTGTCCCAAAGGTGCTTTTTCAAGATGCAACTGGACTTTCTTGTTTTTCTTTGAAGACATTTTCCTTCTTATCCAAGAAGCTTCTTCAGCTCTGACTGGATGGTGGGGAATGGAAGGATTTAGACAGCTGGTCATTTGCATCCTTTTAGAGAGTCATTGAGGCCACTTGGAGGTTTATCTGTGTCCTCAGGTCACAGGTGGAGCCTTCTTGGGACTACTGAAAGGACTGTGTTGTAGACTGGAGATAGATGAAAAAGAAAAGAAAAACAAGAAAGTTCAGTTGCCTCTTGAAAAACCACCTTTGGAACAATCTGTGATGTTGATCCTGGTGATCATCAAGTCCATCTACAGTACAACACATTGTTGAAGATTTTGTTCTCCAACGAAATGTTGGTTCCATATTCAGATCCAACAGCTGCAAATTTTTGAAAAAGTGTGGTCAGTTAATAAATCAAATTATTTTAAATACAGTCTGGAATACATTTATTCTCTTCCAGAAAGAAGTTATATACAAAAAATAAATCAGTACTAGTCTGCTTTCTTATTTATTCCTATTTCTCTGAATAGGGATTATTGGTAAAGCCTCAGATTTACGGATTTCAGTGATTGCTCAAGAATACCTTGGTTTACACATGCTTCTTCTTAAATGTTATTTTAATTTAGAGCACTCTTTTTTTTAAAGGAAATAAATATTTCATAATGTATGCTGTGCTTTATAAAAGGTATATGAAATCTGAAAATATATAACATTTTTATGTAAAAGTAACAGAATTATAATTCTATGGTGGTAAAGAAGACATCAGAAGCTGGAATCAGACTTAAAGTTATACTTAAATGATGGTTCTAATACAATTTGGTTTTCCTAAATACTCTTGATAACAGTTTGTTTGTTTTTTGTTTTTTTTGTTTTTTTAAATAGTCTTTATTGGAATTTTTTACATTAAAAAATAATAATAATCACCCCCTCAATCGGAGGTGATAGACAATAAA
>JANHFT010002180.1:111319-125833 GCA_032467955.1 Pseudoxenodon macrops | reverse complement strand
AAAGCAGGGGGCTTTAGGAAGTAGAAATCCGAGCAGTTTAAGAGAATAAAAATAGATAACTGGGGGTGGGGGGGGGGAGAGAGTTTCTTTTAATGCTTGTGGATAAATCCACGCATCTTGGTAGAGCTTTGGTGGAATTCCTGAGCAAACAGCCGGACAGTAATAACAAAAGAAAAGTGTCTATGTCAGAGATAGACCTTTTCTTAGCCAGGACATTAGGGAGACAAGAAGTCAGATCAGACTATTGATCTGTTTTTACTCAGCATTGTTGCTGGCAATCGTAGCATCTTCCAGATACAGGTAGTCCTCGACTTAACAGTCGCAATTGGGAAGAGAACTTCCGTTTGCTAAGCAAGGAGGTGATTAGGCGACTTGCAACCGATTTCACAATTATTTTTTTTGCTACGATTGTTAAGTAAAATGTCAGGGTTCCAAGTAATACACCCATAGCAAGCAAAACTCCGAGGCAGGTAGATTCCTCAAAGAATAGCTTTATTGGCTATGTCATATTGGCACAGGCTCTTGAAAACCTGTTTTGACCCAGGCATTCCCAAACCACAAAGCAAACTGTGCCGATAAAAATCCCTTTTTATTCAGTTACTGTGCATTTCTCACATTCACATCTAATAAAGTCTTTCAAGAGAGCATTTACAGTCACAGACCTTATCTGGCTTGGAGAGCTGCCAGGCCGATATCTTCAAAACCTGGCAAGGATTCTCTGGGAGTCACCAACCAATTAAGCGAACTAATTGTCTCCTGCAAACTCCCCTCCCCGTTCGCTCCTCTTTTATTCCCTATGGGAGGGACCATTCATCGTCCACCTGTGGCCTTACTCCTACGTCGACCCTTGTTCCTCAGCCGTTCCCTTCGTCTGGCAAATCTGTGCATGCGCACACTCGGAACAGGCTCCAGCTGTTTGTCTGCCTCACTGATGTCGGTCTCCAAAGGCAACTGATAACTGTCAGGCTGCTCTGACCCCATTCCTGCCTCCAACACAGAGGCTTCCCCAGACTCCAGGACTGGTCCATGGTCCTCCCCAACCTCCTCACTGTCCGAATCTGCTGCCACTGGCTACTGGCAGGCCACAAGAAAACCGACTCTGAAGGTTCCTGCGGTTTTCACCTAATTAAAAGTAAAAGTTTGTCACTTTCTCAAAACAATCAATCACATGGTTCAATCACGGTGCTGTCTGCCTGCCTAGTGGCATCATTCCACCTTCCTCTGACCAGGTGTGAGAATGTCCTTGGTTCCCAAGAGAAAGTATTTTGTTTTGACTACAATACCCCAGCTATCACTATTCCCTCCTCCCTATCCCTCAGCTCCGGCGTGGCAACACTGAAGCTTCCAAGATGGCTTCGGTCAGGCCAGCTTCAGGGTTGACACGAATCACTGCAGTTGTTAAGCAAATCGGGTGATTGTTAAGCGAATCCAGGTGTCCCCCCCCCATGTACCCCCCATTGACTTTGCTTATTGGAAGCCGTCTGGGCAGGTCACAATGGGGATCGCATGACCCCAAGACAATGCAACTGTCACAGGTACATGCCAGTTGCCAAGCACCTGAATTTTGATCATGTGACTTGGCTAATGCTGGGATAGTTGTACGTGCAAGGACCAATCATATGTCACTTTTTCAAATACTTTTTCAAACAGGAGGTTGGAATGGTTGCAAATCAAGGCCTGTCTATGTCAGATTGCAGTTTAGAGAGTATTTGCTGAGAATTCTGGGACTTGTTTCTAAAATATCGAGAATCTTCCAGAATTGAGGGCAGAAGGGGAGGCAGTTTCTCCATCCCGGACTAGAAGTGATTGGGATTAAATTTATGCAGAAGACCTGTTTCTCTGGTGGATTATTATCTGCCTTCTAAGCTTCTAGTCCTCATGCTTCCACATTAAAGGCTGTTTAAAATTGGCTTCCACAAAATCAAGTCGATGTTCACGACAGATTTAGGAGACGAACCATTCCACGTGTGTCCTTCAAGTTCTCCACATGTTTCTTCCTTTTTTTCCTTGGTTATTGTGATAGCTTCTCGGATCTTTTCATCTTTGAAATTTGGACGTTTTCCCCTTCTGCTTCATCTGTCTCTTATCTCTTCCTGCCTCGCTCTCTCTCTCATAAATTAGATTTGCTGAATCTCTCCTTTACATCGGTCTTGCAGCTCTATACAATCGGTCCGAACCGGTAGGAACCCACCTCTGCCTCAGGGTCACCTGAATAATGCAAATGAGTGTGGAACCTTACACTTCTCTGAGCTTAGTTGCAGATGTTTCATTATTGAACTAGGTAACATCATTAGTGCTAGGCCTAGTTATCTGATATTACCTAGTTTGGTAATGAAACGTATAAGAATACAGCCAAGCTCAGAGAACACCAAGGATGCCACAGTTTAAACCTGAGCTACAGAAATAAAGATATATTGTTCTAGAATGCAGAATATAAAAAGTGGATTTAAATTATGTGGCAGTAGACTCCAGCTGAACATGAAGAAAGCCCTAGAGCAGTTTGGTAGCAAAACAAATTGGAACTACCTTTTATTAGTTGTGTCCAAGCATAAGACAACCCTTATTTGTGGATGTTTTAAAACTGGATTCCTCCACTGAGCTGATGGTTGGATTTCAGAGCCTTTGTGACCCTTTCCAAGTCTGTGATCCTATTCAAACAATATCCAAGGCCTAGAACTTCCCTACATTGTATATGCCCAGAGAAGCATTTTTCTCATAAGTTGGTGAATACCAATGTCTAAATTACAGCAAAGTGATTATTATACACAGTACAAATATTGAGATAAATTTTGAGCACTTATCAAATCTCTAAATTTGTTTGATTTTAACATTATTTTGGGCTCATGGTCACTGGTAATATTGGCTGAGTTTGTTAGAGTTGAAATATAGAACATCTGAAGAGCACCAGATTTTTCTGACTACAAGGACTAAAAAAGGAATCAAGAAATTATGTTGAAAGTTACTTTGAATTTGTTCTTTGTCCTGTTTTATGTTCTTCAGATTTCCCCCCCTAAATTTTCTTCACCTGAAATTAATTTCCCCTCATATCTCTGAAGAATATAATGTTATCTTAAATCTTTCTAGGTTCTGTTGTTTTACTCTGCACCAAAAGTTACTGCTTTGCTTTAGCCATCATTCTCAAAGACTAATAGAGAAGTTTATTGTTCCTATTCTGAATTCCCTGCTGCTACCTAAGAAGCAGGAAAGAAACTTCCATGCAGAGATCCTGGCAGAAAAGCACAATTGTCTCCTAGATCAGGTAATACCCTTTTCCATAATCCTGTGTACTTAACTTCTGTGTGGACATAACTGAACTCCTAAACCTTTTCCTAGTACCAGATTCTGGATCCACCATGTCAGATTCCACATTTTGTCCAACTGTATAGTATGGTTGAGAGGAACTGCTGGGAAAGCTGTGGTCCATTGCAGCAGTTGCATTCTGCCTCAAAAACCAGCAACCTAAATATCCAAGAACTAAATTGCAGATTGGCCCAGAATTACTGCATTTTATCGGCTGAAAGTTTTCATCCTCCATTGGTAAGTATGACATTTATGTTCTGAAAGTTTGGGAGAAAGAATAGTTTTTTGTTGTATAGTAAACTCAGAATAAACATGAATTTACTCACTCCTGTTGTACTGTCCATGTGTGTTGACTCCTGGCAAATGCAAGGACAAGTCCCTGTTTTTTGCCAAGATTTCAAAAGTGATTTGCCCTTGCCCCCTTCCTAGGGCTAAGAAAAAGCAACTGGTCCAAAGTCAACCAGCTGGCTTTGTGCCGGACTAAAACTCACAGTCTCCAGCCTAATACTTTCTAGCCTAGTACTTTAACCAATATATCAAATTAGCTATCAGACTTGCCTCAGCTAGGTCCTTAGGAAAGAAAGACCCTTGACCTCATTTGATTGAAGCAATTTGTTCTTTTACTAAGGATTAGTGGTTGTAAACAAAGCAAGCTAGAGCTAAAGTTCCTGCACAAAAGATTACAAAATTTTCCCCTTTCTCCCGGCCCCTTCCCTCTTGACTAATTCATCTTTGACCAATGGTGTGCCCATAGGGGTTTTGGGAACCGCTTGGATGTTTGGTGCAATTTACATTCCTTTCTCAGGTTCTTTGTCCTTGAAGCCTGGAACAAGCTGGTATTCATAGCTCTGGGTTTCTGTCAAGCCTGTCATCCACTCTCCCTTTTGATCACCTCTACTCCTTACATGCCAATTGCCTATTTCCTCTCCTCTACCCCCCATCTCCAATAACTGATGGCAGAATGCCAGTGAAGCATCAAGCTGAAGATGGCAGATCTGACACTAGTTCTCTAGTACTGTAAAAAGTTTCATTGTTTAGATACTTCTAGAAAAATAGGCAAAAGAGTATTCTTATAAGCATATGACATAATTAGTGAATAGTTTTGTTTTTTTCCTGTCAATGGCTAATAACCACCTTTTATTTTTGTGGTGGGAGGACAGCTGTTGCTTGGAGTGCTGGAATATTCCAGTAGTGGTTCCCTCCAATTACGAGACAGAAGTAACAGTCTTCCTTGTATAATATTCCACAAGGATTGTAGACCATTCACCGACACATCACTAATAGGTATGTTCAGTATTTATTTCACTTTTATCTATAATTTGGGGAAAATATAACAATGGCCACTTAATAGCACCTTTATTTTGAGATTCTACAGAATATATTAGAGTAGAAACTGCCAGTTCTTGTGCAAATTCAAGATAGTATCCATCATTAGTTAGAAAAGAGAGTTTTGAAAGAAAGACTATATTATTGCTATAGAAAACGAAGCTACCCATCAAGTTGGCTGTCTGGTAGTCCAGCGGCCCCCAACCTTTTGAGCACCAGGGATCGGTTCCAGGGAGAAAGGTTTCTCCACCGACTGGAGGGAATGTGGTTTTGCGTGCTGGAGCTTCTTTTGTTTGCACAACCCAGTTGCTGGCATGCTGCAGACCGGTGAGGTTCATGAGCTGGGGGTTGGAACCCCCTGTGGTAGTCCATACAATTTTAACTGATAATCTTATTTTTTCTATTCTTATTTAGTTATTTGAGTGATATTGTTTATGTAGCTGGAAAAGAGGGAAGTATCAGCAGACTTGAAGAAATACAAGTTTGCAGAAGTGTAGAAAATTGTTTTTAAGGAAACAATTCTAGCCAGCTCTGCCATAATTAAAATGAAAGTATTCTCTTTCTATTGTGAGATGATTTTGGAGAAAAAGAGGCTTCTCTTGTGATCTAGGGACCTACACAAGCCTGAGATTTTATTAAAATACATTTTTAAGATAAATTTTAGTTGACAGTTGAAAGCCTCTGATGGTGTATATACATAAAATATTTACCAGCTTTTTAATTTTGATGCCCAACTGTCAGCAGAGTGAAAATAGTTCTTCTGCCAGCAGTGTGCTATTTGCACAGCATGCTTTTATGGAAGTGAAAGTAGCTGCTTCTGAACACTGATGAAGAGGGAAAGAGAGGCAGAAGTTATTTGGGCAATTGCACCAATGGCATGTGCAGAAGAGAAGTTTTCAATCATTGCTGAACTTCTAGGTTGTGGGAGACCCACTGTGCACTGTGCACTTTTCATCTCTGACTCCAGAAAGTAGATGCAGAGCACAAATGGCCCTAACAGTTAACTCAATATAGCACTTGTTTTACTACAAATGCTAAAATTCTGTATCACATTGTTGAAATGAAGCATTGCTGATATTCCCTTAAATCAAGCACTTCAAGGAAATATATTCTCCAATAGTACATAATGAATATTTTCAACTGATGAAGTTGGCTTGTTTTCTCTAATCAAAACAAATGATGCTTCTAATGCTCAGTAGCTACAAGCAAGCCCAAACTTATTACAATGAGCCATGGTGGCACAGTGGTTAGAGTGCAGTACTGCAGACTACTTTTGCTGAAATTGTCGGCTGCCTGCAATTAGGCAGTTCAAATCTCACCAGGCTCAAGGTTGACTCTGCCTTCTATCCTTCCGAGGTGAGTAAAATGAGGACCCAGATTGTTGGGGGCAATATGCTGACTCTGTAAACCACTTATAGAGGGCTGTAAAAGCACTATGAAGCGGTATATAAATCTAAGTGCTATTGCTATATCTGGACACCAGAGTTCTTTGTCCGAATTTAAGTACTAGAATTATCAACTAAATCTACATTCACATTTTTACTGTCCTTACTTTCATGAGGAAACATCTACTGCATTCCTGCTGTACAGGTTGTTAAAATACGTTTTATCAGAAAATATGTATAAAAATGAGTCTTATACAGTTTACAGATTCAGTCCTTTCACTATGTATGAATCAGTGAGAAGCACGTCTAGTTCTCTGGGAAGTATACAAATTATGATGCCAATCACCACTGATTTTTCCCTCCTTAATATTATATGGAATGCTCTCTAATCTGTTGCCGCCTCTGTTTGCTTTGCCCTTTAAATGGTCAGCCTAAATGAGACACAATTATGCTTAATTGGACTAGCAGTGAAATAATAGCATTGAACATAACTCTTTCCCTTTCCCCCAGGGTGTAGTGAGGATTAATTAGGTAATGCTTGTAAAGGATGGGGGTTGAGCTTTGAAGATGAAAGGACTGAACCCTGTTAAGTAGAAAACCTGAGTCTCATTCCTGCTGGGTTTTGTTAGGTAGGGTTTTTTGTTTTCCTGGTTAAGACATAATGTTCTTCCAACTTAAAGCTTCATCCGCTACGGTGCCTGGCAAGCTTGAGTATCTTCTTGTGACTGCATTTTGGGCAAGAATCCCACTACCAGGAAGAGATTAACTGTAGCCAGGTGACTAGACCTCTTTGGAGATAGAGTTATTGTATTAAGGCTTTTAAAATAAAAAAGCCTTGGCACATCACACACACTATTTCTTTATGCCCTTACCCATCCACTCACAGTTACACACAATCTCTCTCAAGCCCTACATGTATATCATTCAATAAGATAATAGGCGTGAAGGTTCAAGTGATGTCTGCCTCTGTGGGAGCAGCCCCCTGGCCTTAGTAGTACATTCAAAAATGAGCAAATCTAACTGATAAAAAAAGGTTTATTTTATTTCATTGCTGATGTACTCTCAGAGCTTGCTTCAGCCAATTGAACTTTTTAAAAAAATGAATTCCAAGCATTTTGAGATTCAAAAGACGCCCGCATGAAAACAAGAGCTCGCTAGTGGACCTCACTAATTAGCAGAGCAAAAAAGCAAACATGATGACTTGGCTTCTAAACAGTTATTTAGAAGATTTTTCTCCCATTACATGGCTATGGGGTGTACAGGCATTCTTACATGCAACGTTTCTTTTGCAAAAACAACAGAATATTTTTTACAAGCACCCACACATATTTCAATTCTATTAAAACATACAAAAAAGAGATATTTTAGATTCCCAAACTTTCAAGATTTTGTAGAGTCTTTCAAGACCTAGCTTTTTGTCTGGGCTTTTGACTAAAGTGGTTGAAGCCCTTATGAATAGCGTAGGCATATTTTTCACTGTTTCCTAGCTTTGCCATCTTTTTGCTCCTTTATTTTTGTTGCTATATTTTATTTTTTATTATATTTTATTTTTCTGAGTCTTTGCATTGTGAACCACCCAGTCATTGAGAATCAGGTGATAAATAATATAAATAAATACATATCTAAATAAATGGACATGCTTGGGAAAAACTGGCGATAGAGCAATTTTTAAAAAAAAGGTTAATGTGGTATTGTTATAGTAAGCAAGACTCACAATAATTAAATCCATTGGTGATTGAATAGTCAGTCACTTTAACACTACTTTTTAGCTTAACCTATCTCACAGGGTTGATCATAAGATCTTCAACAAATTCTTTCAAGAAGGCACCATCACAAAAAAGCTCTATCCTGTTCTATCCAACCAAGTCGATTTTCTAATTCAACTGCTCTTCCATTTTCTGCCTCTTCTAATTCTTGCAGACTTTTTTTGTTTCTCATCTTCATTTCCTTTGAAGCTTCTCTTAATATGTTACTCCTTTTAACTATGCTAGGAAAAAATGTTTTTCACTGGTTCCTTTTCTGAATCTATCAGTGATTGGTTTTTAGTTTCTAATTCTTGTTTCAGAGAAGTTTATAAGTAAAATAAGTCCTAATAAAGGCCACAGAGCTGCAATTCTTCCTTGCTGTCTTTCATTTATTTTATGCATTATGTAGTATTTTCCAGACTTTTATCTAAAACATTTGTGCTAATTAGTTATCCCATTATTTGCAAAGAGTATATAGATTTAAAACCCCGATCCTCATCTAAAGCTGATGCTTTGGTACGTATATCAAAAGATAAAAGCAGAATCTCTATCTCAAATACAATACGTAATTTGAAAATTTAAACTCCATACAAAAACTCCATACAAAGCTCCACATAAAAGAGAGAGAAGGAAAAGAAAGGGAGCAATATGTAATCTGGTGCCTGGCATTACTGATAAAACTCTTATGGAAGGGGAGTTGCAAGGTTGTCAAGATCGGTTTTTGCTTATCAGATCTTCAGAAGACAAGAATTCAATAGGAAAATGAAACCACGTGGTCTCCAAATGAGAAGGAGAGGAACAAACTAGCTTTAGAGTGATTATACTACATTGATCTGGAATTCATTCAATTTAGCTTTCCAATACTACTAGCATCAGGGGAATGAAGATCTGGAACACCTTACAAACTGGTTCAGAATATTTGTGTGAAATGTTCACAAGCATAGTATATAATGCATAAGCGCACCAACGTCCTACTGTCCTACTATCCCCATTTATTTGTATCAATTTCCTGTATTCATAATCATGTTTATACTTGTATCTGTTATCTTATACATACTTGACAAATAAATAAAATAATAAATAATATCAGTTTTTGTAAACAAGCAAACGAAAAGCTGGGGAGTTTATGCCGCCTCTTTTTCCCATGTTCCATAAATCCTTAATTAAATTTAAATAAAAATTAGCTTCGTTATCGTAAAGTTAATATGATTTTTCTGCTAGCATAGATATAAAACAAATTAAGAAGGTTTTACAGAATTTTTAAAAATCTATATTCTTATGGCATTTTTTATTGTTATCAGTCACTGTGCTGATACATCAAGCTATGAATTACCATTGCATATCTACTTTTGCTGAAGTAGTGGATTATAAAAATACAAGATCCTTGTAATTATTCCTGGTTTCAGGCAAATTACCAGTCTCCAACTCCTTTTGGGACTATTAAGTTAGTTCTGGTATTTTGAAGATAAAGTAAGGATGCGGGCAGAGATTTCAATTTGTTAAAGATGTATTCAACATTGAACTGGATATTTGCTCACTTTAGGCTAAAATTCCCAAGACCAGCAACTATACACAGGGTATTTTTGAGCAGACAGTTTGTGATAGAATGTAGTAAGGAGGAAGAAGGAAGGGTGGATTCCAGTAAGAGGCAAAAATATTATGTGTGACACAAAGAGGGTAAAGACAACTGCTACCTATGTTGTAAATGCACATAGTAGAGTTCTCAATCTGGTGATATATTGTCTATAAATGTGAAAACAATAAAGAACTCAGCTTGGAAGAAACACCTTGTATAATTCTAATATGGGACCAGACACAGTCTCAGAGCATGTTTTAGGTAGTAAACATATAAAACAATATGCAAACTACTGCCAATGTCTTCCAGTTTGTGTGATACAACTGCCCTTATAGACATAGTCCTTGACCTACAATGACAATTGGGACCACAGCTGCCATTGTTAAGTGATGTGATCGTTAAATGAGTCATCATGTGACCGTGTCTGATTTTACTACCTTTTTTGTCATTTTTTTGTCACTTGTTAAATGAATCCAGTTTTCACCATTGGTTTTGTTTATTAGAAGCAAGCTAGAAATCACAATTTGTGAGCCCGTGACTCTGGGTCACTGCAGTCATCATAAATAAGACTGGATGCCAAGTGCCTGAATCAGGATCACAGGACTGCAAGGATTCTGCAATGGTCAGTAATGCAAGGGCTGGTCATAGGTCACTTTTTTTAACCTTGAACAGTCACTAAACAAATGGTTGCAAGTCAAAGACTATCTATACCTTGTTCCAGTCTTCACAAGACAATGAATGTTTCATTGGCTAAGGAATTACATCTGGGAAAGACTTATTTAGCTTTTTTAGAAAATTTTAACATCCATGCCACAACCTGTTCGATTTCAAGCAATTCCCAATGTACTTATTTTATTTGTTTGTTTGTTTGTTTATTATATATAGCCACTCATCTCATGAGCTTCCGATGGTTGGGTACTCTGTATTAGTTTGTTTCATTATATTAATTAGGTAATCAATAATAATCACTATTTTGAAATAACTTTTTATTGGCACAAACATGAGGAATAATTATATTAACCATAATAAGGAAGTATTTTTAATTGGGATGTCTAAATTTGTATACCCAATTACAAGTCTAATTTTAAAAACTGTTGCATAGTTGCAATTTTTAATTACTTGACTGCATTTTTAATAGAAAGGACAAATAAATAAATAAATAAATAAATAAATAAATAAATAAATAAATAAACAAACAAACAAACAAATAAATAAATAAATAAATAGTAAAAACATAAATTAAGTTACTTAGAATGGTAATTTTCTAAAGAGCTTTACTGAAAACAAATTTGGTATCATACCTAATTTTTTTCCTTTTTCTCATCCATCATCTACAAAAATTAAGGTCTTCTAATTAATTGGCTACAATCTTTTACCTAAATTCTTTATAAATTATAAACATAGCAATAGGAAATAGTGAAATTATCAGGATCTAAATGCTTTCCCAATGCAAACCAAACAATATCAAACCTGAACCAGCAGGAATTAAAATCAAACAGAAATGTTCACCATCATACCTCATTTTAAAAGCAACAGAGGATGGAGCCTGATAAAATGGAGCTGTCAGAAAAAAAGTTCCTTTTCTTTAACTATTTCAAAAAAAGTATGCATGGTCCTATGCCTAATATTAGGATGGATTTTAATTATAATTATATGATCTGGTTTTCTTTTGTATTTAATAATAGAAACAAATGACTGGTCCAGTCATGGATTAATTAATTGCAAGAAAGGATATAATGGAATCCATATAAACTAGGATCTGCATATTAGGATGAAATTCAAGATATTTCTGAGCTCAAAAATCTAATGGAAATATATATATATAAGAAAATAGTACTACAGATAAAGAACGTATAGCTGGGAACAGCCAGGGGTGGGTTCTGAATATTTTTACTGCCGGTTCATTCAGGGTCACAGTCAAAAACTAGCTTCTGCGTGTGCGCAGAAGCAAAAATCCAAGATGGCAGCACCCATGGACCCACCAACAGGACTGGCTCCATGACGTCATTGCCAAGTTACTACCAGTTCTATAGAACCGGATAGAACCGGTAAGAACCAACCTCTGAGAACAGCCAATACAAATACTTTTAATAACTGAAATTTAACAGAATAGACTGCTATCTGAATATATGTGGCATTAATAGAAACTGAATTCACTTTCTGGAAATAAAACCATTTATTTTCATGAAAGAAAGAATTATTAAGTAATCGGCTTTCCCACAATGCTTAACAGGATTTACTCTGCCTTTTAAAATCCAGGATTTGCTTCTCTACTTCTGACAAAGATTTCTGGCTTCATTCTTTTATAAATCAGCTGGAAGTGACCATTCAAACTCAACAGTTAAAACGGAAATTGACAAAAATCCATTTTGATAAATCTTTCAGCCTTTTTCAAGCAAAATGAATAGAGGAAAAAAGCTACTGGTACATTGCAAAAGAAATTGCTATGCATACAATGTTTTTCCCCAATAACTTACATTTAAAAAGAAAGTCAAGTTTCAAATCTGTTAAATTCCATATGACAATGTCAGATAATCTGCACTGGATAATCCTGAAGCTTTATTTTAATTACATGAAATTATAGATTATGTGTGATATTTTGTACACCCTGTTAAATAGGATGCCCATCTTGTATACAAGGCTCTGGATAGTTCATAATAAAAACAGTAAAGATGGCCAGAGTTAAAAATAACAACATCAAAAATAACATAAAACATCAACCAGGAAGAATCACAACCACTCAAACAAGCTTTGAAATGCTGTCAGAATCCTAGGTATAAACCACAGAGGTGGGTTCCTACTGGTTCTACCCGGTTCTATAGAGTAGGTAGTAACTCTGCGGTGATGTCACGGAGCCGGTTCTGTCAGTGGCTCCGTGGGCGTAGCCATCTTGGATTTTGCTTCTGCACATGCGCAGAAGCTAATTTTTGACTGTGACACGTGCACTCGCTCGCATGAGTGCTCAATGCGCGACCCTGAGTGAACCGGCAGTAAGAAGATCCAGAACCCATCTCTGATAAACAGTATGATTTTTTAAAATTGAAAATATCCAATTCCTATCCATTTCAATGTATAGATGACTAAGATATCAATCTGTAGTCAGTTTATTTAATCTTTCATTTTGTTGTGCTTTCACATATGCATTCTTCAACTAATCTAAAATGCAGATAATAAGACAAATTTCATTATCTGGTGTAGTGGCTTATTCTGTCAGTTTCCAGCTCTGTTCAAATCATACATCAGTCAGAGACTACTTTGCTAGCTTTATTGAGTAAACTATGATTACCTACCTTTCTACTACATCATATGCCATAGTTAACAAATCACAATCAATGGGTTAACACAACATATTAAGCGACAAAAAAGCAACTACATTTTGTCAACTGAGAACCCACTTTATCTTAAAGGGCTCCCTTGAATGCTCAAATGAAGGACAAGATATAAATATATTGCATTAAATGTGATTCTTCAAATAGGATGCAAGAATAATTAAACATATTAAATATATTTATAAATAGTTTATAACTTCATAAATAATACAGTACATTTATAATTTATATGCATTAATTTATAATACATTTATAAAGAAATAAATGCTAACTAAATATACAACTTAATATTTGCAGTGCATAAATAACTCAAGGACAGAAAATTATGATTTGCAAAAAGTTATACATAATGCTTACACGACTAAAGGCAAATTATTCAAGCTACCAAATGGTTTAAGTGAGGGATAACAAATTTCTCAGCATCTCAAAGTTATGCTTCAATACAAAATGTAAAGATTCCTTTAGTTCATGTTCAACTTTTTCTAAATATGTCTACATACTTTTTATGGCAAAAAATAGAATTGATCTGTCATTGTCACTTCGGGGAGGATTTTTTTCAACTTTAACCTTTAAATTTAAAGGTGGTCTCTCATGCTAGTTCTTATCGAGTCCAATCTTTTCCAGATATAAGGCGCGTGAATGTGAGGGAAAGGTAAAATATCTCATTGTGATTTTTGTGGGCATAACTGTATATTTTTATTGGCGGCAAGTAATTTTTTTATCATGTTCTTTCAATTCTGTTTAATTTGTTAAAATTAGTCAAGGTCAGTGAAGTCAGTGCCACCTATTCAGTCATATTTTGTGTACAACAATGTACCCACTGATCACAAGTAGGTGTAAACTATCCATGTATATCTCACAAGGGTTTTGCATACATTAAGGATTTCCAGATATTTCTGAAGGTCTTGTTGAACTTCAACGCTGAACATCCTCCTCCTACAATTTCATTTGCTCAATTGCTTTGTATTAAATTCAGAAAGCCATAAATAAAGTGTGGCTGAACTTAAGAGGTGGCAATGGCTTAATCTTCCCATTAATTTAATGATATGCATTTTGTTTTAAATCTCAATAATTTAAAAACCTTATTCATATTAGATGAGCAGCTCCTTGTGCTCTAAACAAATTATAAATATATTTGATAATGCTTTTAAATTCTGCATTCAAGGATCTAGCCAAAATATATATTCTTGACAGTGTTCTTCCAACATACAGCCAATTTTTATTGTTGAAGAAATGGATATGGAATATTTATGGGAAAAGGGAAAAGATAATGGTTTTGACACTGAAGATTACTGTTTACTGTTTCATTCTCTTAGACTTTATCATGTAAAAACTTCATTCCTTCTTTTTTTCACATGTGTCGAATTTCATGCGGATAGTACTCAACTTACAACTATTCAGCAACAATTCAAAGTTACAACTACAATGAAATAAGTGACTTAGGATTTATTAGTCCTCACACTTGCAAGCATTGTAGGATCCCCACAGCCAGGTGATCTAAATTTGGTCTCTAGGCAACCAGCATGAAATTATATTGGTTGCAATATCTTAGGGCAGGGACCTGCAACCTTAAACACTGAAAGAGCCACTTGGACCCATTTCTCACAGAAAACAAAACACTGGGAGCCACAAAACCTGGGTGGATGTGGCCAACTCAACATCACTCACTCCCACCGAGTCACATGACACCCCCAAGCCACACCCAGCCACGTTTTGTGGCTCCAATTATTTTCTTTAAAACATCTCTCTCTCTCTCTCATCTTTCTCCCTCTCTTTTTAATCTTTCTCTCTCCTTCTCTCTCATCTCTCTCCCTCCCTCCCTCCCTCTCATCTCTTTTTCCCTTTCTTTCTTT
>JANHFT010002180.1:66740-81489 GCA_032467955.1 Pseudoxenodon macrops | reverse complement strand
CCTAAGCATAGTACATAAAATTATCTGCTACAATGTTCTACCTGTCAATGACTACTTCAGCTTCAACCACAACAATACGTGAGCAAACAACAGATACAAATGTAAAGTAAGCCACTCCAAACTCGATTGCAGAAAATATGACTTCAGCAACAGAGTGGTCAATCCTGGAATGTACTACCTGATTCTTAGTTTCTGCCCCTAACCCCCAAAACTTTAACCTTAGACTGCCTACTGTTGACCTCACCCCATTCCTAGGAGGTCTGTATGTGCCTATCGTCCCTGTCCTAATGTCCTTTTTTTATTCATATCCTTTTCATGTATTCAAAATCATGTTTATACTTTTATCTGTTATGTTATATATGCTTGACAAAATAAATAAATTAAATAAATAAATACATATTTGTTCCATTGACAAAATAAGCTATGCTGTAGACATCATCCCAGAGCCAGGAAGCTGTGAGGGTCTAAATAAGGAACAATAGGCTTCAGATAAATCCTGGCAAGACTAATTGTCTTTGGATTTGGGGACTTGCCAGTTCTAGCAATATGCCATCCTTGGTGATAGATGGAGTTGTGTGGCTCCAAATGGACATTATACAACCTGGGTCCTCCTGGACTTTCTTCTCCTTTTCAAAGAGCAAGTGGCAGTCGTGGTTACAACAGGCTTTGCACAACTTCACAGTGTGCACCAGTTGCATCCATTCCTAGATTGGAGGGCTCTGCTCAAAGTTACCTAGTCACCTACCAATTAGACTATTCTAATATTTTCTGCATGGGGCTGTTTTGAAGAATTTCCGGAAACTTCAGATGATGCCAAATGCAGTTGCACAAGTAGTTATGTGTGTCTCTAGAATAACACATGCTATACAATATCTCTCTTCAGGGTTAGCAATTTGTTTCTGGGCTCATTCCACAGATCTGGGAAAATATTGCCAGTTCCAATTGTGTTCTATAAACAAGTACTATTAAGTGAGGAAGTAATTAATTACATTAAATGTATTTAGTTAAATCTACCTTTAATCTACTTTTAGTCTACCTCTAATCTTCTTTTAGTAAAATCTAAATTTAAATTGAATGCAGTTTTTGTTCTGCTTGTCCTAACTTCTTTTGGTCTTTTCCCCACTGACTTTTATTGGAGGTAACTCATGGCATGGCATTCAAAGACTAAGTGAAATCCAGAGATCTGGGAAAATATGCTCTTTAAATATGTATTTCAGCTGTGAGTAGTATTGCATATTTGATCGTACTTAGTGCTTAGGTTTTGATTAATATTTGGATGGAAATCCCAGGCTGAAGCTAGATAAAAAAAGGACAATGACAAACTGCTTTCATATTGACTTCAGGGAAACTACACAGGTGTGATTACCAGGTGTTGATTTCAACTTGAAGGAAACTATTTTAAGCACTCAAATGTTTCTTAAGCTAATTTCAGATAATAATAATAATAATAGTATTATTCTGAAGGAAAAATCCATATCTTAAGTAATATTTTCTGATTTGTGATATAGGTATCAAGTTCCTAATAAAATAAATGATAGATGTTTAACGTTTCAGGTAAAATCAACTTTATAATTAATTTTGGATTAATTTTGTTAATTCATTAGATGTTTGCCTCAAATGGAGATTCTTGTCAGTTAATACTGATATTAATAATGAAGTTCATCATGACATCTGGAACTGTGGAAGAAGTTCCAACTCTCTAGAAAATAAGTAAGTAGTAATATTACAGTAAATCTGCACTCTTTCACTACCAGCAGAATTCCTTTCCTCTGGACTATTCCATTAGGTATGCATGATCCTAATAAGACATCAGACTTGTAATTATTTTTATATTCATACCAACTATATTTTATGTCTCTCAAGTTTGTTGTATTTATAAATAGTTTATAATACTTAAGTCTATATATAGGCATGTTCCTAAAGTCAACAGCAGTACTTAACGAGCAAACCGCTTAAAATATCCCCTCAAGTCATTTTGATAAAGAATATTGCTATTATAAACTTTGACTTATAGGAGTTGTTGTGAAGAGCAAGTGTTCAAAGAAGCTTCTCTTCTCTGTAATTAGCAAAATATTTACCTTTATTGAATAAAAAGTCTTTAAATACCACCAGAAAAGGTAGAGCAAAATATTTGGAGCGATATTTGTTCAAACAGTAATAACACAAGAGCATTTAGAAATCATGGAAAAACAACATTAAGATATTAAGTGCACCATATTGTACATAGCTCATGGAGCACTAGGTAAGAACAAAAAAATATTACTACCAAACATTTTACATGCAATACTATATAAAGTACATATTTGATTTGTATGTTCATTTGTTGGTTACTATATATACGCACATATAAAAAACTAAACACAAATGTCCATGTTCAGTGACTGTGGGTTTACTCTTTTGTTATGAGTAGCATGAAACCATGTGCAAAGTCATTCGGCTATAAGTGTCCAAGTCATTTGCAAAATCAGGAAGTCCAAGACAAAACATAAAGAGGAGACCATAATTATTTCTATAAATAAAGTATTTTTCTTGCAATTTAATAGGTGCAGCATACCAGAGAATTTGCCCAGAATCCCTTTGGGCACATTCAACCCAACTCATTGTTTGAATGATAAAGAAAAGCTACTAATTGATTCCATTCAGAGAAATAAAAGGAAAGTGGAAAAACTGGTGAGCTATTATATAAACTGTCATAGAAATGGATATGTTTTGTTCCAAGAATTTATCTGGGTAGAATTGAATAATACCATTTTTGATTAAATCATATAGAATCCTACATATACCTTGAATAATTAAAATTTTGGTATTTTTGGAAGATAGATGATTTTGGACACCCAAAATGCATCAAGTGGCATCCCAAATGCATCAAATTGCTGGAAAGGATTATTTACCAGGATCATCTATGATGGTTCACTTCCTCCCGCGCCGCGTGGGCGCACATGTGCAGTACAAAAAAAAAAATCCTAAAAAATTTAAAAAGGCAAACAATATGGTGACACATGCGCAATACCGGAAACTCGGCTTCTGCACATGCACAGAAGAAGAAAAAACATTTTTTTAAAAAAAAAATCCAAAAAAAAGATGGCAGCGTCCACGGATCAGAACCGGTTCCGTGACATCACCAGCAGCTTACTACCTACTCTATAAAACTGGTCTGAACTGGTAGGAATCCACCTTTGTCCCCAACCCCTGGACTGCAGCCGACTACCAGGCCTTAGCCTGTTCAGAACAGGCTGCAGGAGTGGCGGGTGAGAGTATGTATGCGCGTAGCTCCACTTGCATCAGCTGTGGGTGACTGTTCATTTGTGCTTAGGCATAACCATTCCCTCTCTCCGCCACCTGGTCCAGAAAGTTGGAAAGGTTTGCGGATCGCTGATCTAACCCACTTCACATAAATCAGAAAAACTAGACTACACATTCTCTTCCTATGATGCAGCATGACGAAATGTAAATACATGTATATATGTCTCATAGGATAGAAATTTCCATAAAGTGAAAGCTGTGTAGGTAGATGAAATGGATCAATTTTCATTAAAATGAAAGAAAGGAGGAGAGAGTTGGCAAAGAGTATTGAGCTGCATACTTGTAATGTAGATGCTTTTGTAAATGTCTATTTTTGTAGCTATTATTAGAATGGGACAGAAGTTATGTGGACTGTTGTATAACTAAATATAATACTTTTGGTAGAAATAAGTACAGTAGAAGGATTTGCTCATATAAATTCTGATTTTATTAAAAATACCTATACCTTTTTTTCAATGCATTTCAAAATGTCTCAGAAAGAAGCAAAGTATAGAATGAGGATTTGTGGCAAATGTTTTCATCTTAGGAAGATGAAATTTTGATAAAGGGAAGGAATGGTGTCAGACAATAATGATGCCCTTCCTAGATTAGATGAAACAGTATACTTACAAGAAGTTTAGCTCATTTTTAAGATATTCAAATAGATAAAATGACCATGCTAAATGCATACAAAAGGCAAAAAATTCCTTGAACTGAAGTCCCCAATATTTGCCCAAAAGGGGCACATAATAAATGTTATGTTACAGTCAGGACATTGGTACAATAGTCTTAGTGATTCCTACTCCAGTTGATAAAGGACTTTCTAAATATATAGTAGGATTAAAGGTAAAGGTTCCCCTTGCACATATGTGCTAGTCGTTCCCGACTCTATGGGGCAGTGTTCATCTCCGTTTCAAAGCCGAAGAGCCAGCGCTGCCGCAGATGTCTCCGTGGTCATGTGGCTGGCATGACTAAACACCGAAGACGCACGGAACGCTGTTACCTTCCCAACAAAGGTGGTTCCTATTTTTCTACTTGCATTTTTACATGCTTTCAAACTGCTAGGTTGGCAGAAACTGGGACAAGTAATGAGAGCTCACTCCATTACATGGTGCTAGGGATTCGAACCACAAAACTGCCGACCTTTTTGATCGACAATCACAAAATGACTAACACTCTGACTGTAACATTTTTAAATTTCTGTTTGTATCTACATTGAGATGAGGAATGGAAAGTTTTTATATATCATCTAGGGATGCCATTGTTTGATTGACTGATTGATATTCTACCTTTGTATATAGTAAATGTTCAAGGTGGCAAATAATAGGACTTTTTCCCCTGAGTTTCCCCATTCATAATAAAGTTGTTATTTGAAAGAATAAAAAGTAAAAACAGGTATCTTACTTTTGTGTCATTTTTACAGCAACTTCGTTTGATTCAACCACATAAATTTTCTAAGCATACAGATGACAGCAAAACTCCTGCTAAGGATGTGAGTAATTTGGACTGCAATTCTATATATAACTTTCTTGGGAACATATGTCATTACTATCAATGGAAATCAGAGATAAGTTTCAGGACTTAACCTAACTCATAGTTTAATCATGTATGGAAATACATCCCTATGCCTTTTAAAAATTTAACAGAGCAGCTGTAGCTGAGAATGAAAATCTAAACCTTATTTAGATTAAACTCAGAAGGAAAAAAAAGTAAAACCAAAATAAATATTAGTATATACAAAATACGTAATTATTCACATTATAGTCCGTTTGATAAATCTATTTCAGTATTTCTTAAGTCAACTATTATATAGTTGATAAAAGTTGAAATAATTACAAAACACACTATGGAAAAAAATTAACTGGAATTTTAAAAAATTGTCAACTATCAATAACTAAGCTCAGACAACACTAAGAATTCCACAGTTCAATCCTGAGCAACAAATATTCTATAGTCAACAAAACTGATACTTTCATTTATGTATGCAAATACGCATATGAAAGCACAATATGAAAGTACATATTTAAGGTATGTTATAATGATGTATTTTGTTTTCATGGGAAAATGTATTTCCTTAATTAACTAAAACTACATCAGCCACAAGTACATGAGAGGAATCATCTGTTAGAAAACTTATTTTTTCAGAACTACAAACTAAATCCTAGTTTGTAAATCATGCAAAAAAATAGAACATCCATATTCTAATTTCTATTCAGACAAGCAATTATTCAATAGGAAAGAAATGATTATTATAACCAGTAGAAACATAGAATTAGAAGGCTATTCAGTATATTAAATGAGAGTTGCCCAACCTTTCCTGCTTTGCAGACCATCAGGGAAGGAGAGGGGACAGGTCAGCATGAGCAGTGGGCCCACACATGCATTGCATGTGATTGCCCACTGCTCACACAAGTGGGGGATGCATGCATGTATGTGCTCGCCCGCCACTTAGCCCAGTTCCGTATGGCTCAAGGCCAGGTAGTGGGTTGCGGGCCAGGGGTTTGGAACTCCTGCATTAAATAACCCAGCAAGATATGTAATTTTAGGGTCATTTTTCCCCGCCAAAAAGCAAGTAAAGGAACTGACAGAATTGAGAATTTGGAGGAAAATAGCCATATCCAGGCTTAAAGATAACATTGGATTGTTGTTGTTTTCTTGTTTTCAAAAAAATAAATGTCTGAAGAATGTCTGCCAGAAGACCTTTTATAAAGATTCACCTCAAGCTCACAGGCACCTGGCTATGAAAAATGCAAGTAAAGGATATATGCATCAGTCAAATTATCGAAAGCAAGCATTGGCAAGGCAAACAGCTTGCTCACAAAGGAGGCGTTATTTTAATCAGGATGAAAAAAAATTCACAGTGGTGGACAGAAAGGGTCACAGTAAGCCAAAGGTATAATATATTTCAGAATGCTGAAAAGAAAAGCCTGGCAATAGTTAACATATGCTTAACCATTTGTATTGTAATACAGTGCGACTTTTTGTTTTCATTATAGGATTCTGTTAAATAGATTGCTTGTGTAAAATCAAATGATTTAAGAAAGAAACCTTTTTTTTTAACTACATAGGTAATCCTCGACTTATACTCAGTCACTTAGGGAGCATTCAAAGCAGAGGTGGGTTTTAGCAGGTTTTGATGATCAGTTCTGTAGAACTGGTAGCGGAAATTTTGAGTAGTTCGGAGAACCAATAACAGAAATTTTGAGTAGTTTGGAGAACTGATAAATACCACCTCTGATTGGCTCTGCCCCCATCTATTTTCTGCCTCCCGAGTCCCAGCTGATCGGGAGGGAATGGGATTTTGCAATAACCTTCCCTTGGAATAGGGAGGCAATGGAGATTTTACAGTGTCCTTCTCCTGCCACACCCACCAAGCCACGCCCACAGAACCGGTAGTAAATGTTTTTGATTTTTTTTGAATTCCACCTCAAAGTTACAACTAACCCAAAAAAGGAGCTGATGACAGAGTTTTTCTGGAACATGGCAACATGGCCACATTTACGACCATTTGCATCATCCCACAGTCACGTGACCACATTTTTGATGGTTTTGTTTACAAAAAAACATGCTCATAGGGAACCAGTGGTTTGTTTAATGACCATAATGTTCTCTTGCGGACTGCAGCATTTGCCTTACAATCTTGGCATTGCTTAACAACTTGTAAAAAAAGACTACAGACATAAAACATACGATCAACCCATTTTATGACTGATGGGCAGGCTCCAATATGGGCCTATGCAGTGGTGGGATTCAAATAATTTAACAACTGGTTCTCTGCCCTAATGACCAGCTAGGTAGCCGTGGCTCGGTGGTCATGTGACCATGTGGGCATGGCCAACTCAATGTAACTCATGTCAATGGGCACTTCGCCTTATCTGTTACAATGTAATAAGGATTAACCAGAGAGTTTCTGTAAGCAGTGCAATAAAGATTAAGCTAGAAACAAAACCAGAATTTTCTGTTTTTATTTCTAATTGATTCTTTTCTCCATGTTCTATTTTATTCCTTTATTTGTTCAATTTGTACTAACTTTTATCTTTTTCATTGTAATTTTTAAATAAAATTACTATTTAAAAGGTTTCCGGGGGGGGGGGATAGACTTATCCACAGAGAAGAGCAGGACATAAGACATTTAATAGGGAGAGAGAATGTTAGAATAAAATCAAGTCTTGAGATGCTTGTCCAGATGTATAGATACATACCGGTATATTTCTTTATATGCTTACTTGCAAGTTAGCTACAAATTACATATATAATAATGCATCTCATGCTTTTTCAGTGCAATTAATTCACATTCTATATCCAGTCTAATAGGTGTTCTTATGGAACATAAACCTATCTGATCTTATTTCAATAAACAGTATTTTAAAATAACTTTTTTAAAACTTCAGACTTTTTTAAACTTCAAAGGGAGATGGCTTATGGCAGTGATGACCTTTCTGCTATCATGTGCAAAAGCGGGGGGGAGCACGGGGGGGTGTTATGTGCACGCATGCCCACACCCAGAATGCAATGCCCTCTCCCCCGTGCATGCGCACAGAATAATAAATCACAAAATTACTACCGGTACTTTAAAACAAGCAGGACAGTTCATTAACCTAACAAGAATGTGGAAGAAATTGACTACAGTTTAGGACATTTAGGACATTCCTTAAGTTTAGTAAGCTTTCTTAAATGTTGAGGTTGTTTATTTAGTGTTTATAATTGATTTAAATTAGTTAATAATTTGAGCAAGACAGTTCTTATTTTATGAGTCCAATACTTAGACTTTCAGTTTTCATTAATTGTTAAATAATCCTCATACAGATGCCACCTTCAGTACATTTTGAAAGGTTGCATTATGAAGAGCCTGAATTGAAAATTGAATCGGAGAACAAGCAAGAAATCATTTATGTAAGAGCTTTTTTGTTTTGTTTTGTTTTGCTTTGCTTTGTTTGCTTTTCCTCGGTCTGATCCTATACCATTACATTTAAATATGTTTCAAAGGAGGAATGGGAGCTGTTTTCAAAAGCCAAGAGGGCATTTGAAGATTTAGGGAATCTACCCGAGATAACTTTACATTGATTCTGATAGCTAAATTAAGCTTGGCTGAACAAAAGTGGGAGGGACTCTTCTTGAATGGAAGAGTATGTCATGGTTTTTTTTTGGGTGGGTGGGTTCCTCCTAAATCTTGATATGTGCTTTGAGTAGATCCAGGTTGAAACAAATCAATCACTATTTTTGTAACTTGCGCCAAAATCGACATACTCTGCAATGACACTTCTTGAATAATCAAATGGATAGATCTTCAGTCAGTCAAAGTTTAATATAAAACAAGCTAAGGAATAATAGAAACATTATCACTATTATTACTAGCGTAAATTGTGATTGTAGAACCAAAAAAACAGAATGTTAATTGTGGAGTTTTTTGTCCTCTCTTAACTTGATGTCAACTCTGAAGCGAACTTGGCTGGAGCCATCTTGTGCTGCCTCATAGTTGCCACAAGAGGGGGAAGAGAGGGGGGAAATAGATAGGCTTGCTAATAGTCAAAACAAAAAGTTTTCTTGTGGGAACCAAGGTCATCCCAACAGGCGGCAGTTGAGGGAGGAAAGGAATGACCAAGCACTCTGCCAGCTCCCATTGGACAATGTGACCTGTGACATCTGAAGAGGGAAATATTTGCTCTTTTACCTATGGAAAAACTGCGAGAACTTTTAAAGTTGGCTTTCACTAGCTGTGCCAATATGATGAGCATCTTCTTTGAGGAATCTACCTGCCTTGGAATTCTGACTTTAGCGGATGTGTTACTTAGAATGCTGAAACTTGATTGTTTGCTTGTATATATTTCATTACCCATCTAGGTAATATCAACAATATGAGTGAGTGTGGGATTTGCTCCCTTTTTATATGCAGTAGCTTACCCTGCCAGTTTTAGTAAGGTATGGTTTTTGCCATGGTAGTTCTTTGATTAGATTAGTATATTCTGCTTGATTGGGTAATGAAATATCTGCATGCAAACAACCAAATTTAGAGAGCACCAGTTCTCCACAGTTCAATTCCAAACTATGTGACATATAAGTTATATAAATTCTTTCTGTTGAGAGTGTTATTTATCTAAAACTAAGATGTTGAACTAAAGTTATAATTTAAAGCTAAATTGAAATAATGTAACACCTATTTAGCTATATATACTTATGTAATATTGTTCAAAAGTTAGCCAGTTATATTAAGAGATGAAATTAAGATTTGATCTTGTTGGTTACATAGTAGAATTTGTCACCATTTAGAAAAAATAGAATGTTTTTATTAGAAAGCAGAGTTTGTATTTAGAAGATGTCAGAATGACTTGGGCATTTTATCAGATAAAGGGAGAAATAAAACATTTCAACATCTGTTTAAAAACAGCAATATAGTAAAATGTATATATAAATATAGTAAATAGGGATGTGGTGGCTCAGTGGCTAAGACGCTAAGCTTGTCGATCAGAAAGGTCGGCGGTTCGAATCCCTAGCACCACATAACACAGTGAGCTCCCATTACTTGTCCCAGCTTCTGCCAACCTAGCAATTCAAAAGCATGTAAAAGTGCAAGTAGGAAAATAGGGACCACCTTTGGTGGGAAGGTATCAGCGTTCCCTGTCCCTTCGGCATTTAGTCATGCCAGCCACATGACCACGGAGACATCTTTGGACAGTGCTGGCTCTTCGGCTTTGAAATGGAGATGAGCATCGCCCCCTAGAGTCAGGAACAACTAGCACATGTGCAAGGAGAACCTTTACCTTTAAGGCTCTTCTCAACTTGAATAGTATAATGTGGTTTAAGTATCTCACCAGGCTAAACATACAAGACTGGCTGCTTAGGAAAACATTGGCAGTAGAGATGATCTTGTCTTTCCACATCCAGAACTTGTGTTTGAATTCTCTTGGTCTGTTCATATCCCAGAGGAAGAGGAACCTCCTATGAAAAGCCATAAAAGTACATTCTATCAAGAAGCTTCCACTTTCACATGGCTCTAAAATAGTCTGTTTATGTCTGGAGGGTCAAGCCTATAGGGAGAAAAAATAACTTCAGCAGTACTTGAAGATTAGCCAGATTTTTTTAACTCCATCTAATTGATCCTGTTTCACAGCAGAGGATAACATTAGAGAGCCAGCATGGTTCTTGGAGGATATTTCTGAAGAATTTGGATTGCACAATTTCTAATTTTAACAATTATCATAAAGGCCAAGCTATGTTCTGTACAAGAACTGGGCATTTATTTTGTAAGTGATTGCTCTAATAAAAAGGTGTTTCTGTTCTGTAAAAAGTTTCAGTTGCTGAGGCTGATCTTTGGGTCTTCTGAGTTACATTATCCAGATGTGCATTTTCCCACCTGTAGCCTGAAATTCAGTTCCAAGGCATCTGAAAACTTTGACCTGTTGAACCTGTTGACCCATTTTATTGTCACCTGTAACTTTTGGGGCACTTAGCAAATAGCAGGGAATGTATTGTTACTTCATAATCAGTGCACTGGGTGGTTAATGATCTTGCCTAGACCAGTCGGACAGAATGACTTCATCATCCGCATAAATATGTCTGTGTGCTAGCTTTGGTGGGAAACAAATCAGAAGTGTTCTGATAGACCACTCGAGTTATTTCAGACTTGAATAAAATGAGACCAGAATTCAGTGGAATTGTTGCAAAAAGACTAAATAACAGAGATAGCAGAGAAGCTAAGAGTGGAATATACCACTCTGGGTTGTTGTTAACAATTTGAGCAGTTAAAAGGTCATTCCCTGGTGATTTTGGGGGTTTGACATGATTAATCAGGTTTATATATTATTGTGTATTTTTCCTTTAGCTTGTGTTCTATATTTTGTCCTCCTCTTTTACTTTTAAATTGTTAATTGCTTTATTCTATCTACAAATTTCTTGTGTGTCCAATCACACTTGGCCAATAAAGAATTCTATTCTATTCTATTCTATTCTATTCTATTCTATTCTAGTATTTGGCCACAGTAAACTTTGCCTCACTGACAAATAAATGAAGATTCAAACTGAGATTGATTTTGGTAACTATGGACTACCCATATAGTTTTCTTTGTATACAGAAGTATTGTCTTTCTCTGGACGTTTCTTGTTCACCTTCCAGAGTGGCCTACAACACTTGAATTTCCTCTTTCCTCACTAGAGAAGTGACAAGGTTCAACAAGGTTCCACCCACCTTCTGGGGAAGGGGACGAGATCAGTCGTAACTAGCTAGATGCTTCCAATTGCTATAACGTTCTTGTTGTGATTGTTACTACTAAAATATTTATTTAACATACCTGGAAGTAAACATTTCATTCACTTGTCTTTCTTTGTTACATCCTTGCAACAAAAAAGTTTTCATTACAGATAATATAGCATAATGTTACTCAGTTGGGTACATCCAACTTTCTAAAATTCTGCATTGAAATGTTCTTTATTTTTATTACTTATGACTCATCTGTCTTGAAGTTTGGTTTATCAGAAATACTGTATATTCTGTCTCTAATGAAGAAAAAGACAGTCCCTGAACAGTTACACTGGTGTAATTAGCACATGCTCAAAAGAATTAACCATTGTCAGTAGATTATGTTACTGCACTTACACTAACTAGTCTAACTGGGGGGAAAAGAATATTAGCATTTGAAGGTACTATTTTAGAGCCACTTTGGAGACTGATGTTAAGTAGCATTATGGAAAAGAAAACAACTAGCTTCCAGAAAATACAAAACAAACATTTTAGAATAACTTAAGAATCATTTGCATCATAAAATACATAATAACCAGAGATTAAAATAAATGTTTGCATTCCCAGAGCCATTTGAAATGTAAATGTGATAGTAAATCTTTGTTGTTTTTCTACATATAGTACACCCAGGAAACCTTGAAGAAAGAGTCACAATTCTTTATTGGCTAGCATCAAATTAGGAAGATAATTCATTTAAAAAAAATACTTCTTAATAACTGATAGTCTACAAGCAAAAAAGTTCCTTACATATGGGGGAGCAGATTTTTGTAGCATAGCGAATATCTCACCTCTTACTTGTTCTTACAAATGGGGCAAACACTTATTTCTAACCTGTAGTAGTCTACTTCTCCAATGCAAAAATTAAAGCGTGTGAATAATAAAAGGGAAAATCAAGGTGTGTGAATAATAAATTGTAGGTGGAAGTTAATTATTTAGGACTTGCATGCTACTTCTTTATAACCAAAGTGTTTTACTGCAGATTATATCATCTGATAGTGAAACTGAAGATCTGCCAAAGGATGAAATGTTTTCAGGATGTGTTTTAATGAAAAAAGGTAATGTTAATGTTGAATTCCGAATTTCATGCATGTGGATTAAAGCTAACAATCTTTACCGCCAGATATCGTTTTACATTTTGAATGCACTGAAGGGGGGAGAGGGGTTATTGGATGAAAGATTCCAGAACTTGAGAATTTTCACTTTTTTGTCTCATTGCTAATACAGTATATGCTCTCTTGAGTAAAAGGTAAAAAGAATTGAAGTACTAGGATACTATATAATAAAAACATCAAAACGGTCATTAGAATATATTTATGGAATGAACTGCCGAGAACTCTTTATGCCTGTATTGTAGATGGCAACCACAATTATGATATATATGGTATTATAGGCATATTCTAATATGATATGTATTGCATTTAGTATTGCTGTATGGTATTAAAGGCAGAAGGAAAAGTTTTTCTTGCTGTCTAATAACACTGAGTGATGAGGAATGAAAGACATCGCTAAAAGGTTTCTAATAATCTCTGCCCTACAGCAGTTAGACACTATTCTCATAGCGTAATGTTTAATATGGTGGGGTTTTTTGGCGCATTCTGTAATTATACTATGAAACCGCTTTCAAAATGTGAACTTCCACATGAGACTTTTCATGTTCTAAATAACTGGAAATCATAATGAGCTCATGTTGGCCAAGCCATGAGCAAGTTCAAATTCCTGTACCATTTATCGGCTAACATAACCAATTAACACATAACTATATTTTCCACCCATTTTTTCAAAACTCCAGCTTTCTTATCCTGCCCATCTGGTTAAATCCATGATTAGTAACTTTTTTTTTATTATTGTCTTAAATGTTTAAACCACATGAAGAAAAACAGGAACAGTGTGAAGAAACAGCTGACAGTTTTCTTGGTCTAAACAAGCGTGGAAAATCTAAAAAAAAGTGCATGCTTTCAGCAAACTCAAAAAGGTGAGTGTACTAGAACACTTGGTAGTCAAATTCTGGATTTCCGCTATTAGCACCGTTTAGTATTAGCCTAGGATCCAGGAGAATCAATCAAGTCCAACTCAGCCACAGAACTGCACTACATGGCTTTGGTTACTCAGCCAAATCTACTGCATAGAGGGAATTGTTTTGGGGGGGGAAACCAGGAGAATGTAATGCAAAATGCTAGCGGAAAGGCAGGATATGAAATGAATGAATAAGTGAAATACATACTCTATATAACATTGCAATATTTTTAATGACAAGGAAGACCGAACAAAGTGAAGGTATGGTTTTAATTGCATATAATAAACATGGTTAAAATCATTAATTTGCTGAACATTGGTAAATACATAAAGTATCATATACATGTATATTAGAAAAGCATCAATCTAATTAATATTAATTCTGCTAGATCCGAAGTAAAACATGCTTTGAAATATAAGGAGTCAAGCAGAATTTGCTATTAAGTTATTTCTGATTGTATAAAACAAGTGCTACTGCAAAGAACAGTACAATTCTAATTACTTATTAATTAGAATTGTAATTAATTTTAAATGTTAGATATAAGCATATAATAAACTAGTATGATTTATTTAAAATTATTTTTAAAACTGTTGATATTTGACTTGATGCATGTTAATTCTCAGTGCAGTTAAAGCCAGATTTCAATTTTATTTGTTGAAAGCATCACTAACCATGCATGTTCATAAAGCAATTTCTTTGGAAGTCATGCATGAATGCTATGACTGCTCACACATCCTTAGAATTTGCTGTATACATTTGAGCATGTCTTCCTCCTGAAAAAAACAAAAAGGGATAATAGAATAGAAAGGATAAGCACTCCCACTTTTTCAAGAGACCTATGGCAACAACTTATTGTTATTCAGTTACTTCCAAATCTTTGTTACCCAGTGGATATCATTTTGCTAGTTTCCAAATAATTCCTTTGGATTCTTAGGAGCTCTGTCATTAGTATATTTATATCCCTTGCCTTCTATTGCTGCTTCTTTTTTGGGCAAGCATTTGTGTCTTCTCCAGTGTGTCTTATTGTAGAATTTAAGAAGATTATTGTATTTTTCTAAGACACACTTTTTTCCCTCCTAAAAGAGGTTGAAAATATGGGTGCATCTTATACTCTGAATGTAGCCCCCCCCCCCTCCAATGTCGGCCCCTACCCTTCAGCCTCCATACATCCTCTTCCTGGCTGCAGAGATTGCCACAGACAATGGCTTGTATTTTTGGCC
>JANHFT010002180.1:49620-64239 GCA_032467955.1 Pseudoxenodon macrops | reverse complement strand
CAAGATCCTGCCCTCACACCCACAAGTCCGTCACATGGTCCAATCTCTCTCTGCCATGCTGGCAGGTTCGCCCACCTTGTTCCCACTTAAAAGTAGAGTTACAATCTGAATTTTTATTGCATTATTCGGAGTTTTAGGTTTATTTCCTAATCCTGCTATTTGAGAATTCTTAGCTGTGTGAGCAATCTGTAGTTCCTTCCAATGGCCAGTTGAAATATGTATATAGTTGCTTTGGGGGGGGTATTACAGGGTCTTGGGTATCATGCTATTATGGAGAACTCCTTCCACAGAGAAGTTGAGCAACTGTTTAAAAGGAGGAGGATTTCCTTAATACAGGGGTGTATTAAACGTTGTCACAGCAGCATCACATGACATATCAGGATTTTTTCCCCTTCGCTAAACCGGACATGGGCGTGGCCAACGTGTGACGCATCCGGCTCATGGGCTGTGAGTTTGCCTTAATAGATAGAGGAATGTTGCAAAGTAGAATGTAAAATTTTGCTTAAAATTTGTAGTGAATTGCAAACATTTAAGCATATATTTCAGTATTTCTCACAGTATGAAAGACAACTTTCCAAAAAACTCCAGCATCAAGAAGAACATTGTTTTCAAAAAGTCTATGCCATTGAAAGACAAATTTATCTACGCAAAGAACAAGTAAAAGCAACCCAAAAAAAGCTCGAACATCTTCGGAGAAAAATAGCCCTATTGCTATCAAAAATGAATCCTGTAAGTGCTATTATTCAATTGCAATATTATATGCAATTAAACTCATTCTATTTCTGCAAAAAGTTAATATTTCAATATTATCATTCTATGTCACAGAAAATATGGTTTGTTTCAGTATTTCCAACAGGACTGCAATCCAAATGAGGCTTGTAGGAACCCAAGGAAATATTTTTTTAAAAAGGGTATGGACTATTTATGTTTTAGAATTATAAGCAATGGAAATGAAAATGCCATGTGTTTGGCGAATGCTGTTTCCATTGAAATATTAAAGTAAAAAGGAATGTCTTTTTTTAATAAATTTAACTAATGAGATATAAAACTTAAATGATTAACCAAATTATTGGCAGATACTTCTAATGTCCATCTTTATACTTGATACATAGTGATTTTTAAAACACTAGACAAGTTGATCCTTAAAATTCTTACTTAGTTATTTTTATATAACAGTGTAACAAAATAAAATGGAATCCTAGATTATTCAATTCTTTTAATTTAAATATTACTATTGATTCTATTAGAATTTTTAATACAGGTGATTCAGTCTTGGATAACTTTGCTCTAAAGCTGCATCTTTCTTTCACAGAAATAACAGTCATTATACAATAAATTATTGTTTTAATATATTATTTTAAAAGATAAAATAATAATAATAAGATAAGATATAAAATTACATCATTTCCAATATAAAATGTATGCAACACCTCTATACATACAGGTCTTAACATATAGATCTCCAAATATAGGCCAAAATACCAAAAAGCCATTCAGAAAAGGAAATAATGTTTTGCAAAACGGGAGGGAGGCTGAGGATGAAAATATTTTCCCTGGCTGCTATTTTTCTAATGGAGATTAGCCTTATTTACACTTTAAGGTTGAATAAAATATGCAATCCGTTATAACAATAAATGTGCTGTCCCACTCTGCAAGTTCTGTCTACATAATTGGAACAACTGATGAAGCTAGACCCTATGCCCTATTAATAATGAAAATTCAGATCCAAATCAGGGGTGAAATTCAATTTTTTCCCCTACCGGTTCTGTGGGAGTGGCTTGGTGGGCATGGCAGGGGAAGGATACTGCAAAATCTGCATTCCCACCTCACTCCAGGGGAAGGATACTGCAAAATCTCCATTCCCATCCCACTCTGGGGCCATCCAGAAGTGGTATTTGCCGGTTCTCTGAACTTCTCAAAATTTCTGCTACCGGTTCTCCAGAACCTGCTGAATTTCACCCAAATGAATCCAAATGAATGTTCATTTGAGGTACTGTCTACCTCATCCCATTCCTAAGAGATCTGTAAGGGGCGTGCATAAGTGCACCAGCGTGCCTACTGCCCTTGTTCTAATATTCCCTTTTATTCGTATCCATTTCATGTATTAATAATCATGTTTATACTTATATCTGTTATATAATACATGCTTGATGAAATAAATAAACTAAACTAAATATCTAGCATTACAAGATTAGGATAGAACACAGAAGTATCAGGTTGGGGATAGGGCAAGCATACATTATGCATAACCAAATGTCTGAATAAAAGTTATTTTTTTCCAGTGACTTTTTCTTTTTAAATTTCCCATTCTAAGAAAACCACTGCATACGACAGTTGCCTGTGATACACAGTTTTAGTCAAAGGGGCTATTTGGGTTAATTCTCTCTAGAGCTGTTACTATAACAGCAATGCATGTTTACCGTCTGTTGTTTCAGCATCTTGTTATAAATAATCTGGAACATGTTGATACCATCCTGGAAGAATATTTAAACCAAGAAATCACTCATCCATTGGTTCCTGTAACTACTAACTCTGACATAAGTGAATCTACATTGCTGGATAAAGAAAATGGGGGAGTATGTAATGCTTTATAAAGTATAATAAGATACAGATATATATGCAGATAACAGAAGGTAAATAATCTAGTTATTCTGCAGAAATCTTCCATGTTAATAGTGTTAACAATTAAAGTTCTAAGTTGCCTTTTATGTTATATTTTGAAATTATTGGAACCAGTCCATGAGGACCATTTACTTTAAAGTATATGGGTGAAGTTTAGCAAGAAAATATTTGCTAAATGATTTGTATTCTATAGTCTATAGTCTTTTGAATATTCTGTTGGAATTATTGTAGAAATTATTAAAATAATTTTGTTCACTTTTATTGTTTTGAAATAACTTCATGAACATTATAGAACTTTTTTGCATGAAAATTAAACTTTGTTATGACAAGCTATTAAAATGTACCGCACCTCATAAATAAAGCTAGTTTAAAGCTTGATTGACTATTGTTATTGACTGAAGTAATTGACATGTACTTGTTAAGGGAAACATTTAATCCATAGCAATTATTTAAAAGCATATCTAGACTAATGAATATCATATCTTAAAATTATTTTAAAGCAAACAAATCTTTAGCATAAGATCTATTGAATGCTTCACCCAATCATTCTACTTTTACACCAGCTTTATCACAATGGTGTTTTGGAATTGCAAAGTATATATCATATTTTTGGTGAAGAAAATGCTATAGCGTATATATTATACTGACACAAAAATGACAAAGAGCTCAGGGTTACCAGAAGAGAAATAGCTAATCAGAGCTTTAAATGGCACAAAGATTTCCAGTATCCTGCTATTGCTCTATTCACCCTGCTGTTTCTTCCTTGAGTTGATAGAGCTTAATAGAGTTTAAGTATACCTTGCAGGATATTTCTCTTCTTTCTTCCAATCATTTCAAGTATCCAATCTACAGTTTCTTCCTGCTTTCTTTCTAGAAGCCTGAAATAATCATCTGTAATTGACTTTTTTATTCTGTTTCAATTGTTCCATCTATTATGGCATATATTTCTCTTTGCCATAATCCTACTCTCTGAAATCACCAATTAGTTTCTCTATGTGGCTCTTAGACCTCAGATAGCCAGGCTACTTTATGAGCCTTAACTATTGGTCAGCTGCAATGAAAACATATATATGTAAATTTATGGCTCAGATTAGACAATCCAATGGTAATGAATCATTAGCTTATGAATTAATGGTTTAGCATGAGACGGAAGAGTTTTGTTGTGAAAATTCAATTCAAAATTAATCAACTGAATGCGATAAAACTAATAACAATGTTTAAAGATTAGAAATCCTGCTGTTTTTCTTATTATTTTTTGACAAATTAAAAAAATACCTTCAAGAAGTTAATGTTTTCATATCTTGAAAACAACAGGATACTGCTAAATACATTGATCTAAATTATAACTCCATCTGAAACTAGTACAAGTAACATCACAAAGCCTTATAATGTCAAACTGTCAGGCATGAAAAATTAGAGCCATGTGTTAAGTTCCAATTAAACTGATTTATTGCTCATGTGCTCTGTACTCAGCACAGGAAACTAGTCAACTAATGGTTAGCGCTATTTTGGCATTAGATATGGTTTAATGTAATTCAAGAGGGGTTGAACTTAATCTGCTTATGGCATCACAGCGATTCTAGGCTGATTCCTCTCTTGAGTACACCTCCCTTGTTTCTTCTACAACATGAACCATTTAAAAATAATATAAGTAGGATGTTAAGGAAGAAGACTATATAAAGGGAAGTGAATCAAAGCTTATGTGGAAGACCCAAGAGGTTCAGCAGAATGAAGAACAAGCAACGGTAGAGGAAAGCACTGCCCACATACCCAGTCATCGACAGACATTTAATATGGAGGTTAATTAATTAATAAAACAAAAGAGAGCTCAAAACAATGGGATGAACATGCTGTGGGACTAAACGTTTGATATTAGATTTAATTTAGTAATTAAATTTGAGAGTGTTGGCTAGTGACACAGAGAAGGAAGCCCACTAGGTCTTACAAATCCTTAGACTATGAAGATGATCCATTAAGAATCCTGTAAAAAGTGGAATTGGTAGGGAGGGAGGTTGGGAATACAGGCATGACATAGGACAGAATGGCATGGAGAGAGGGACAAGGCTGGAAAGAGATTTTCTAAGGCAGGGTTCGGCAACTTTAAACACTCAAAAGAGCCACAAAGGTCCTAACTGGAAACCCCCATTCAATTCTGGAGCTGACCGGAAGTCCAGTTCCTCCACCATAGTCTCTTAGTGTGGCGTCTTTTTTTTTTTTTCCTCTGCTGACCGGAAGTCCAATTATAGAGTCTCCTAGCGTGGCATCCTTTTTCCTCTGCCAACCAGAAGTCCAGTTTCCCTCACCATAGAGTCTCCTAGTGCAGCATCCTTTTTCCTCTGACAATCACAAGTCTGGTTCCCCCACCATAGAGTCTCCTCCTAGCGCAGCATACTTTTTCCTCTACCTGTCCTAACCAAAAGCCCTATCAATTGTAGAGCCGACTGGTGACGGAGCCGCAGCAGAGGGATGAAAGAGCCACGTGCAGCTCCAGAGCCGCGGGTTGCTGACCGCTGTTGTAAGGAAACAGGAATGGGTATTAATGCAGGGAAAGGGAATATTAATGCTGTAAACTGGCTTTCCATAGAATCAGGCTGCCAGCAATAAGCTTTTAATAACTTTTTTGGTTGCAAGATAAAAACTTAGGGAAAGTAGAGATATTCTAAAAATGTAGGTAATGTTAGAGCAATCTAAAATTTCTTTAAATGTCAGAAGTCTGCAGATTCTATCAAGAGCAAAAGGATGGTTAGTTGTGTTAAATCGTTTAAACTACATGTGGTTCTGTTAACAAATTTTCCTTTCTCATCTAACTATATAGGGAATTTGATTATATAATATTAACTAGCATTTATTTATACTTCTAATCGAGTCAGATTGGTTACTGAAAAAAGATTACAAAATGAACAAACGTAATCAAAATAATAGAAGGGAACTTCAATATTGATGTATTAAAATCTCAGATTGGAATGCACAAAGGATTTCAAAATTTATTTTAATTCCTGAATTTTTATTTTGTGTAATGCACCAAGAATCCTTTACCAGAAACCTGGAAATAGTCTTAAGATAATTTTGATCCTTAAATTGAATAAAGACTCCCAGGATTTGACATTTTATAAGCACTTGTTGCTTCTCAATACAGATTATAAACTACACTAATTTTTTTAGCTAACCAATTAAAAGTTATTACAAGTAAAATTAACCATATAAATCAATCTGGTTTTATTTCCCACACTGTAATAAATCTACTTAGATCAGAAAACTATTTTACAAATTACTAAAATTAATAAGTCTTCATTAACCATATGTTTTTAGATATATATAAAAAGCCTTTGATTCTCTCAAAATACATTTTTTAAAACAAGTATTAATTAAATTTAAATTTAGCTCTAGGCTCTATCAGATAATTAAAGATATTTATAGATCAATTAAAAACCAGATAAGACTTAATTAACTGTTAAGATTCAAATCCATTATAATTTCAAGCGGTACTAAGGATTGTTTCTTATCACTTTTATTATTCAGCTTAACTATAGAAGTAGTGGCAATAGGTCTTACATCCAATAATCAGAACAATGGTATAAAATAAGAGATAAGGCATATCTTTTAAATCTATTTGCAGACTATATAAACTAACTCTATCAAGTGCTTCTTACTCAGATAGTTACATTAAGGAATTAAGAGAATTTTGCAGAAGTGTCAGGAGTAACATTAATTTTCAGGAATCACATTTAATGCATATACATCTTTCAAATATTTAGGTATTACTATAACCAAAATATTAATTTTTTTAGAAATTATTATGTACCAACTTAGAAGAAACTGTACAATGAAAAAGTGGAATCAGAGGCAGGAACGACAACTTTGCTAAACTTAATGGATTTTATG
This sequence comes from Pseudoxenodon macrops, assembly GCA_032467955.1. Lineage (NCBI taxonomy): Eukaryota > Metazoa > Chordata > Lepidosauria > Squamata > Pseudoxenodontidae > Pseudoxenodon > Pseudoxenodon macrops. The sequence goes on along the minus strand of JANHFT010002180.1, from coordinate 57,735 downwards.
GTTTATCCCAATAACAATAGCAATTATTTATAATCTTGATATATACCAAACTTTCATATGTATACCTGTCTCTTTATTTACACTGCAATACATCTCCTTGGTACTCGCCATATGTTTTCTTTTTTTCTTTTCTCTATATATGTTTATATTACGTAAATGTAATTATCTGATTTTGTTTGGCTAAAACTAGTAACATTTTTTTTAAATTTCTAGTTCTCACAAAGATAAAGGGCAGGCAGGGAAAGCTAATTCAGACACTTAAGATTCTGTTAACTATAATCTTATAATAAATGTAGCATTGACATGCATGGCTTTGGTTTCATTGTCTGATCTACCTTGAATGATTGACAGGTGAGAACTATTGCTGGAGTTAATAATGTGTTATTGTGCGATATAATCCCTTGATTACATATGATTAAGACTTGAAAAGGTTCTATGATTTCAGATCATATTATATGGAAACTACATTTTCATATTTGATACACTGGGTTGCAGTTCTTCAGATGGATTTTCTCCTACATACATCTAAGTTAAAATGCTATCCATACCCTTGAGTTACATAAAAGCATGCTGATATAACTGTACATTGGTGGCCTTATTGCCAATCCCTATCTTGCCACAGTAATGAAGGCAATAAATGATGTATCAGAATCTTGAGGCAAGGTCAAAAAAGAGGCACAGCAGGGTTTCTAGGAATTATATTTATTGTTGTAAGATTGTAAACTAACAATCTTGACAAGCTGTTAAGTTTCTCTTTACTCCATCTTCTACCAAAACAAAAAAATTAAAGTGAGAATATTTTGAGTTTCTTTCTGATGCTTTCCTCTTTTTCAGGATTCAGTAATATTTTTTGAAAGTCCCCTTTAATAGCTTGCTCATTCCTTTCCCAAGTGCCCTTATACATTGTGGTCCAAGTTAAAGGATATGAGAATTCCTTTGACTTTGCTTTTCCTCCCACGAAACTTTACCTGCCAATGGGGAAAAATGGTGGCACTTGTCGTGTTTGTTTGTTCAACTTAGAGGCCAGGTAACTCCATAAGATTCTGTATGACTCACAGCCTTAAAAACAAAATCAGTAGCACGATATAGCACAGACCATGCATGTCCTCACTTAATAGCAAGCAGGGTGCTCAGAAAAACATAGTTGAAACAGGGAAGATCTCTCCTAACGTGCTGTTTTCTCTCGGGGCCCATGACCTGTCAGTTGCATTAGTTCTGCACATGGTATTAGCTCTCTTTGACATCCCAGCTGATGGGTAGAAGGCGTTGACTCAGGATGGGCTTCAGTACAAGGGATGGTCATTAATGTGACTCAAATCATAGCCTGTACAAGTTCAGTGAGGAGCTGCAAAGGGCAAAACTCGTAAACCACAGAGGGAATAGAACAGAAACATGATTTTTGCAGAGCCCAGATGTTTGCAGAAAAACAGTATTTCTAACCTGCTAGGGTTTAATTTGAACTTGTTTGGCCTTTTGCAGTCCTCACAATTTCCATATAAAATACCATATAAAAACCTGCATAGCATTTCAAGCCTATACGTGACTGAATTTATCCCTCACATCTTGTGGGGTAGGGATGCAATGGATGAATTAACTCAAAAATTAAAGGTCATCAGTGGCTTAAATATACAGAGATTGACAAAAAATGAAACACTTTTCAAAGAAATAGGATTTAAATATATAGAGAGTTTTATAAAAAATAAAAAGGAGAAGTCATCCACAAGTTCCTCATGAAATCAGGAAAGTATATGTGTGATGTTCAGAAATGTGGCAGCTAATGTGTACAAGTGTTATTAAGACTGGCATAGTAGAATTTGAAAATATTGTGTGTCATTTAGTCATATGGTTTAGAATTTGGCTGTCAAATATTTGAACGTTTTATTAACTTGAATTAACTTGATTTTAATAAGCTTTTTGCATGAGCAAAATTGAAGATTTTAAATTGAAGATAGAGTGGCACAGCAGATAACTTTTCATATAACAATATTTTTACTTATTTATCAGCAGGCCAGCAAATGAAACTGTCTCTAATCTCCCTTATCCTCAGACAATGGACTGTGTCCGTCTTTATTTAAGGGTGTGGTTTTTTTGTTAAATTAAAAGCTTCAGAAAAAAATGATGTAAAAACATACAAAATATGAAAGAAAAAATAAATTAATATGTTTAGATATTAACAGAGAAAAGAATCAACATCATGTGAAGTGTTACTATCAGTTTATAATGCCTTGGTAAGACCACATTTGGAATACTGAAGCCAGCTTTGGTTGCCACAATGTAAAAAAGATGTTGAGACTCCTGAAACCGTGCACAGACGTGCAACAAGGATGATTAGGGGACTCGAGACTAAAACATAAAGAACGGTTGCTGCAGCAAAGGAAAAGGGAATCAACTTATTGTCCAAAGCAGGACAAGAAGCAATGAATGGAAAGTAATCAAGGAGAGAACCAATGTCCTGACCGAGCAATTAATCAGTGGAACAACTTGCCTCCATAAATTGTGAATTCTCCAACACTGGAAGTTTTTAAGAAGAGATTGGACTGAAATGGTAAAGAGATTTGTCTGAAATGGTATAGGATTTCCTGCCTGAGCAGGGGGTTGGACTAGAAGGCCTCCAAGGTTCCTTCCAATTATGTTATGTAACTCCAAAAATAAGAGAGAGAAATTTAAAGAAATAATTTTCAGCAAATATAGTTAATATTTCTGCCCTATACATAACCACCTCCCTTTTTAATTAGTAATTTAAAAAACTAATGGAGCAGGTTTCCTTTTCTGGACATACAAAATATAATACTGATTAGTAATCAAATCATCATAATACCTACTTCTGCATTAATTATTTTTAAGAGCAACAGCTTTCTATTTCATTCTGAAGTGTTAATATAAAAGAACTATCTATATTAACTGGTAGAGCTGAAGGTAATCCCACTTCTATTTTTACCTAAACTAAATCTATAGTGATCTTAAGATGCTTACAGTTGTTACATGTGTTGGAGTTGCTTCTACTCCAGTTAAACTGGAGCCACTGCAGTGAAGGAAAGTATTTGCAGAAATAAATTCAAGAAAGGAGGATAGGTTAATTGCCTCCAAATGGGTGCCAATGAATCAATGGAGGAAATCGTTGCTATGGAAAATTACCAGTGGTATGCAAAATTCATGAAAGAATGCCCATCTGGACAACTCACCATGTATGAATGCAAGAAGGTTCTTGGCCTTGAAAATTCAACTGCCCAGGCAAATAATTATGTTGAGAAAGTATTCAATATTTTTGATACAAATAAGGTAAGAGTTATTTCTAGAGTGCCTAGTTTTAGGTAATTGTGTGCTGTTTTTCATTTATTGTATACAGAACATTTTAGCATCTTAAGTCTGACATTTGTTTTACAATTCCTTTCAAATTGATTCTGCAAGATAGAATCAAGATAGAATCTTGCAGATAGCTAGAAAAGTATATCCCCTATTCAACAGGATTTTAATTTATCAGTGATTAAAATATATGTTATAGCTCTGATAGTTATCTTGATACGTATCTCATATTTTTGTGTTCTTTATATATTGATATCTGTGAGCAGCACAGAATTAAGATGTATATAACAGAGATTGCTGTCTTTAATATGGTTGCCAGCTCTTTGCCTTAAATTTTTGAGGGGATATAGAGCTATTAACTATTAAAATCAATATGAATCAATATTATTAATCTTCATGAATTTGTCATTTTTTGAAATTTTGGAGCCACCATATATATCATATCGTACTTCTATAGTAGGTCCTTTGGTCATTTTTCTAAAATTGCATGCCCAGTTGTTATATTTTATTACTACAATTTTATTTATCTTTTTCTATCTCTATCCAATTACTGTACAATATTCTTTCTGAAATAAAATAAGAGTTGTATATAATATTCCAAATGTACTTGCATCATATTTACTCACTTGTTTTATATTTGCTTTCTCTCCTAATGATACACACCTTAAAACACAAATTTGTTTATTTACAATTTAATTGTGAGTTTCTTTCATCATACTTAATGTATTCATAAAACTTCTTTTAATTGTCTTCCAAAAAAAAAACCTAGGCATAGTTTGTAGGAATTAGTGATTGTCTTGTACTTTGGGGGATTATTGACTTAATGTCAGCCCTTTGGCTAGTCAAGTGTAATCTTAGCTCAAGCAAATTACAAAACAGTAATGTCAACCATTATTATTTGAAGATACAATCATCCAAATAACTTTTAAGAATATAAGCTAGACTCGTGAGCAGTGTTTTCACAGGCTCCAGCAACTATACTGCTTTAATTGAGACTTATAGTATACTTGATTTACCGTATTTTTCAGAATATAGGACACACCTTTTCCCCCCTTAACTGAGGGTGGAAATGTTGGTGCGTCTTATACACTGAATACAGCAATTTTGGTCGCATGAAGCCCTGCCCCTGCATGCCATTTTTACGAAGAATGGCCCCGTTTTTCACAAAAACGGGGTGTGCAGAGAGTTTGGGAGGCTTGCAGAGTGTTTCTGTGGGTTAGGGGAAGGCAAAAATGCCCCTATTTTTGTGAAAAAGTGGTCATCTTTCACCTGTTTTTCACAAAAACGGGGTGCACAGAGGGTTTGGGAGAGTTGCAGAGTGTTTCTGTGGACTGGGGAAAGGCAAAAACACCCCCATTTTTGTGAAAAACTGCCTGTTTTTCGGCCGTTTTTGACAAAAACGGGGAGATTTTTGCCTCCCCCCAGCACTCAGAAGAAGTCTGCAGGCCTCCCAAACCCTCTGTGCACCCCGTTTTTCGCAGTAATGGGTGAAAAACAGGCTCATTTTTTGCAAAAAACAGGGTGCACAGAGGGATTGGGAGGCTTGCGGAGTGCTCCTGGGGCCGGGGAGGACAAAACCTTTTTTTTCTTACTTACCTCTTTGAAATCTTGGTGCGTCTTATACACCGATGCGTCTTATAGTCTGAAAAATATGGTACTTAATTTTTTTGTTTTGGAAATGTGAAGCTTAAAGAAAAGCAGAACTTCAGCAGAAAAATTAATATCACTAATCCTTTATTAAGTCAAAATAGTGTGACTCATATGAACCACAGCTAGCTCTCATTACTTTTTCTTAGCACTGAAACATTTGCAGAAATCCTGGAAACGGTTTCCAGTTAGGCACAGTGTTATAAAACTGGAAAAAAACAGTTCATACTGTTTACTCTTCAACTGTTGAGGTTGGGTCTTCTTTTCTTGATATGAGGGTTCTACTCATCTAACCAAAAAGCCAAGCTAAATCATCTCCTGGGACGTGATAAAAAAACAGAAGCAAAATCAGTATATATTTAGGACTATTTCTTATGCAGTTCGTAATTTCAAATTTAGTTCTTTTATTTATTTTATTCATTTATTATTATTTATTATTTTTTTAATGCAACCCATCTCCTCTATAAGGCAACTCTGGCTTTAAATCACTCATTAAAAAAAAATTCCATGGATACCCACTCACTGGCTGGCAGCAATGAGAACTAGATTGTCTAACCCCTGAACTCACATTATTTTATTGCTTATTCATATGCATATTCAGAAAAAATGCACACACACACAGAGACACATATTTTTATTATAACATTCCTCCTTAAGCTACAATCTTTTGCAAATAGTGGGCTCCAATGCCAGAGCCGGCGGTTCTAGAATTCTAGGTGTAATTCTTACAAACTGACAGTACAAGTTTGGGAGTTACAGTCCTAGCTCCTAGTGTTCCATTACCACCCAGATAACACTATTATAAGACAGTAACCTCAGATTTTATTTGCAAAACACTAACCCAGTGATGGCGAACCTATGGCACGAGTGCCACAGGTGGCACATGGAGCCATTTCTGAGGGCACGCGAGGCGTTGCTCTGCAACTGCAGCACGCTTCTGCACGCTGGCCTTGATTTTCGGCTGTTTTTCACCCTCCGGATGCTTCAGGACGCTTCCCTGAAGGCTCTGGAGGCTTCAAGACGCTTCCCTGAAGCCCCCGGAGGGTATAAAACACCCCAACAAGCAAACCGGAAGTCCGTTCCCAAACTTCCAGTTTGCCCGTAGTGTTGTTTTTCATCTTCAGGAGGCTTCCTTGAAGCCTCCGGAGAGTGAAAAACAGCTCAACTGGCAAAACTGAAGTCCCGTTGGGCCGTTTTTCACCCTCTGGAGGCTTCCCTGAAGCCTCTGGAGGGCGGAAAACGGCCTAATGGGGGGCGTGCGTGCGCTCATGCGCAGTTCAGTGTGCGTGGGGTGTTGTTGTGTGGTGGTATTTTTGGCACGCAAGAAGAAAAAGGTTAGCCATCACTGGTACATACCTAATAAATATTCAGAATTTACTTTCTATGTTTATTAACAAATAAAAAACTAAAATATTTATTTTCTGCATATATTAATCTTGCTATGGTGTTTACGTAGCCCTGTGGATTCTGATGCAGGACTTCACAATTTTAAAATCTCATAGCTTGTTTTTTTCATCACTATCTAAACAGTACAGTCTTCTTTCCTAAAAGATGAATGACTGTATATCAAATTATTTTAAACTATAGCATGCATTTTTGTTTAGCAGTTATGAAATTACTTCATGTCACTATAGTTATTGATAACAACTTCCTTTGTAGTAGAATCATATGTATGACAAGGAAAAATGAATACCTCAATGAATGTGGAGCCTGATGCACTCACTGTAGTAAACCAGCTGAGAGATCTGGCAGCTGATCCTTTGAACAGAAGAGCAATTGTCCAGGACCAGGGATGTCTACCAGGCCTTATATTATTTTTGGATCATCCCAACCCACCAGTTGTCCATTCAGCATTACTTGTAAGTATTATTGGATAACTCATCTTGTAGCATTAAGGGTTTTGGGTAGCTATGGAAACTAAAATGTAAGAACCTAAATGCATATTTGCTATCATGCGTTTCCATGATTACACTTAAGTATTATAACTACATATGTGGAAAATTGCTTGAATTTGAGTTCTCTGGATGTGTTGAAACATCCTGAGTATAGCAAGTTAAACCCTTTATCCCACTGAAACAGAGAGAGATTGATGAAATGAAAATGATGGGAAAAATTATAGAACACTTAATATAGATTAGAGCTCATCTATACGGTCATAGGGCTAACGGTAAAAAAAATCTTACCTGCTTAGTGTTACACAGTTATAGCAACAAAGTTTTTTACAAGGCAATTTGGAAACTTGTATTTACTTAGCATTTTGCAACTAAAGTTATTTAATTCATATCACAAGAACTTGGCTTGGAAGTTTGTAGGACATCCATTTTACTGAAGGAAGTTTTGTGATATTCTTAAACATGTGTGATGGCTAGCCTTCACATTTTGCCAGAATATATGTACATGGTCGTGCATGTGTTGGGCATTCCCTACAATCTGTTTATTTTATTACATATTTCTAAGTTCAGAAATTCTGACCAAATGCTGTCTACTACTCCGTGCAGGGGTCTACAAGTAGGTTTCGTGTGTCTTAGAAAAATAAGAGATTTTGTCATTTGAAAAATACGGATGCATGATATAATGAAGCTTGCAAGCACAAAATCCAATGTGCTAGGTTCCATACCAGAAAACTAATTTATGTATTGCATGTGGGCTATTTATTTATTATTCACATCAGTGTACATCTAGATTTTCTCTTACATTTTAGTATTTATTTTTAATCTATAGCGCTTTTTCTGCACTTTGTGTAATGTTCACTCGAGAAAGAAACAGTATGCTGAGTGTAAATCATTCTCAACAAGAATTATACTATAATAATATCTGAACAAGATGAGGGACCCTATGCTATTTTAAATATATAGATTTGTATTTAAAATATAACATGGGGCAGTGATGGTTAATGTTTTCGGCACAAGTGCCGAAACTGGAGCGCATGAAGGTAGAAGCAAATCAATGCAGTTTAATCATGGTATTTTGATATACTATTCATGAAGGATAGAAGCCAGCATGAAACTAGTATCAACAAATTAAACTTGCACTTTCAGAAGTTTCAATAACTTGTTCAAGCTTACTCCCTTTCTTGGGATTTTGTTTCCAAATGTTTTATTGCTGTTTATTGTAACGTAAAGTGTAATGAAAATAAAGCTTAAGCAAAAAAAGAGCTGGGGGGGG
>JANHFT010002180.1:0-13409 GCA_032467955.1 Pseudoxenodon macrops | reverse complement strand
ATTTTAAAAAATACTGGCCCATCAATTTTCTACTCATTTTTTGATTAACTGGTTGGGATAAATAGATTATGACCCCTCTGCACTTCCTGCTCCCCCACCCATCTTTTAATTCATATTATTTTCATTGTTTATTGTTGTTGTTTTTGTTTCATTGCTTTATTAATGTTAAGTTTACATTTTTCCTGTTTTTACTGATGTAACCTGCCCAGAGTAAGAGCAAATAAATTTAGTTAACAAAGAAACATAAATAAAATAAATGTCCAGATTTCTATTTTATAGAAACAGATTCCTGATGTTCATCGTAGAAGATGCAAACATAGTTTCTTCTGATTTCTCTTCATCTATTTCCAGCAATCCTCTGAAAATCTAATCAGTGTGAAATATTAGTAGCTCGAGTTGATAGTTATGTTGTTTGTTTGAGCTCTGAGCTTGGCGATTTGGTTGCAAATGTTTCATCCTCATTCAAGGAGACATTTTCAGTGCACTTTGGATTGTGCTTGTCTGGGTGAGCGCTACCCTTTAAATACCTTTCTGAGTCCTAGTTTAATTTCAGGTTGTGTGATTGGCTGGCGGTAGTTGCTGAGTCATAGTCCTTGGTTTTAAGTACATCTGTGTGATGTAATTAGTGCTGGTGTTGTTGTTCGGCTCAACATAGTACAGTTCTACAGACTCCTGAAAGTACACAAAGAAAACACCCTACTCCAGCCGATTGTCTCACTCTCTGGCACACCCACCTAGAACCTTGTCAAAGAAATGTGCACCTAATTGACGACTCTCAACACTCCATAAACAACGCCACACAATTCCTGAACAGGCTCAAACACCTACATATTGACAAAGATGAAACAATGATATCATTCAATGTCACCACATTATTCACATCTGTAGACCTAAAACTGGCAGTTGACCTAATCAAAGAACTACTGGACAACACACAACAGAAAGCCCATGCAAACTCCTCCAACTGTGCCTATTCACCCACTTCAAATTTGACTGAAAGACCTGTGAACAACTGAAAGGATCACTCATGGGATCTCCTGTATCTGGCCAGGTTGCAGAAGTTGTCATGCAAAAGATTGAAGAGACTGTACTCCCACAAATAAACCCCAAGCTATGGGTATGTTACGTTGACGAGACCTTTGTGATAGTCAAGTGCAACCAGGTGGATCAAATCTATCAAATGATCAACAACATCTTTGTAGATATCTGATTTACAATAGAAACTGAGAATGACAACAAACTGCCATTTCTGGGCATCCTTGTAACCAGAACCACCAATGGCCAACTCCTAACATTGTACAGGAAGGCAATGCACACAGATCAAATCCTCAACTTCTACAGCAACCACCTGAAATGCCATAAACAAAGCTGCATCAGAACACTGTTCAGGAGAGCCAAATCCCATTGCAACCCCATGGAAACCAGATCAGCAGAAGAAAAGCACATATACAAATAGAGAGAAATGGATACCCACGAAACTTCATCCAGAAATGCCTGCACACAAACAACACAAACACACAAAGCAAGACAACAACTACCACAAAAACAACAATGATCAGACGTATCACAATCCCCTACGTGCAAAATGTTTCAGAAATGACAGCAAGATTGCTGAGCCAACATGACCTCACAGTAGCCCACAAACCAACCTCAATCCTCAGATGGACCCTGTCAAAACCGAAAGGACAGACAGAAACAAACCAATGATCAGGCGTCATATATCGGATCCAACACAACAACTGCGAGAAGAACTATGCCAGCCCAATAGGAAGAAAACTATCAACCAGACTGCATGAACACTTCCTGGCCATCTAGACCCTCCATCCCTCATGTCTGTCCACAAAGACTCAAAAGGACACAAATTCGATCTAAATGAGACCACAGACGAAGTCAAGGACAGAAAAGGAATTCCTGGAAACTGGTTTTCCACCAATAAATCAATAAACAGACACATTGACATGGATCCAATCTAACAATCACTCAGAATGAAAGAACAACATCAACCATGATGCTGAAGGCAGCATTTAAAGACCAATGAACAACCATGCTGCAAAGAGTTATAACTGGCAGATCACAAGAAATCGGACCACATCACATGCAGCCAATCAAATCAACCCGAAACCAGACTATGACATCATTATAAGATATCTGAACAACAACACTAACGCTAATTTACATCACACAGACGGTACTTAAAACCAAGGACTATGACTCAACAACTACAGCCAACCACACAACCTGAAATCAGACAAGGACTCAGAAAGATATTTAAAGGCCAATGCTCCCCCAGACAAGCACAATCCAAAGCACACTGAAGATGTCTCCTCAAATGGGGATGAAAAGTTTGCAACCAGATCGCCAAGCTTGGAGCTCAAACCAACAACATATCTAATCAGTGTGTGAATATTATGATTGATTCCAGCAAATTAAGTTCTAATTTTAAACAATGGAAAAATAATTTTAGTGGGAGCCTGAAGTGTTCCAAAAATGTATCAGCCACACATATTAAATTGGGATCTAGAATACACAGGATAAAGGTCTTTCCATGTAAGCACACCAGCTCAAAAAAGGAAGACTTTTGCCATACCTTGAACAATATTCATTATAATCTTCACAAATTTTGCCTGGAAAACATTTTGAAGAAATCAGCAAAATTTAATAAACAGGTATTTGGCATTTCAATATAACTTATTTTTTTAAGATGTGATACTTCTTTATTTCTTTATAAAGATACTGCAAAGATAAGATGGAATGCTCTCTGCATTTTCCTTTCCTACCATACACTTCTAACTGCTATGTCCCCTTAGTTTTGCTACCTCCCTGATATAATTCAGTACTATCTATGGCTTCTAAAGCCTGTTCTCTTTCTGGTCTTCCTTCTGCCAAAACCTCCACATGCTCTTTGTTCCCATCTCCACTTTTTCTTCCTCTTTCTATTTTGCTAAACCTACAAAGCAGTCTATATCAGTGGTAGGTTGCTCCCGGTTTGCCCCAGTTTGGCCGAACTGCTAGCTGTGGCAGCGGGAGGCTCCACCCACCTGCCCAGACATGCTCTGCATTTTTGCAGCGCGCCCACGTGCTACCAATAGCAAACTAGTAGTGCCAGAATTTGAATCCCACTACTGGTCTACATGCAATAAATAGCAAAGAAACAGATATAGCCAGGATTTATACTTGCATGTATTGTATATTCTATACTGCATATAGACTGCTTTATAAGTTTGGGTAGAGCAGTGTTCCAGGTCCAAAATGTTTCTATATACTCATATAGTCTAGAGTGCTTTTCAAGAAATAAAAGTACCAGCAATACAATATGCAGCTTGTATATTTCTTTCCTTTTTCAGCAAGTCTTTGAGAAATGTACGAATGTGGCAAGAATGCTGATTGCATATGTGTTGATTTAGGACATAGAAATACAAAAATTGTCTTGAATCATGCAACCTTCACTGCAGTTATAGAGTTGAAGGTTCATTGCTAATGTTGGTAAGAGCATGCATGTGTAAAAATAAATGGAATGCTACTGAGCAAAGGGAAGACAGGATAAGTCATATCTCCTTTAGAATGTAACGTATCTATAGAAAAATATATAAGACTTCTTGCAGAAATGTATTGCTGGGAATGGGGATATAGGTGAAGTTCTGATGCACAGGAAAATGTGTTTGCTGAGAATCTATACTGTCTACAACAAAAGTTAAGATGGTTTGATGTAACAGATAGTATGGATCTGAACATTTGTATACCAAAGACTAAGGTAATTATGTTTTATAATGGAATAAATGATTGAAAGTGAATGGCAAAACTTAAAAGCAATTAGATTGATATGAGTATACCAAGGTAGAGAGTAGAAAGAGAGTAGCTAACATGAGCTGATCCGAGGCACATTTACTTGTTGAAAAAAGAAAACAATGGCTGTGTATAAGAGTGTGTTTGTACTCCATTTGTTTTTGTGGAAATGGGTATTTGGTAAGTCATGAAAAACACAACAGTTGAATGCCAGAGGAATGGGATAGTTAAAAGGATTGTCTGGTAAAACAAGAAACAATAGGGGCAAAAATGAATGGGTGCTGGACTAAATGAATAGGTCAAGAGGAAAGAAAAGACTAAGGAAGATGAAGCTGTATGGAGTTCACGCAATTCAGAGAAATAGGGAGGGATGGAGAGAGAGAGAGGACTATTAAAAAGCAAAATGCTAATGTATGACACATTATATACCAAGCAGGACATAAGAACAGTGAGCAAAGATAGAAATGCCACTGGAAAAGGTAGTGAATGATACTGAGTTAGAATTCATTGACCTTTTTCTTATGTCCTGTCTTTCATGCCTTTGCTTACTGTTTTGTTATTCCCATTCTATAACAGGCTGTAACAACAACAACAAAACCAAATAGAGCTAAATGTATGTATGTGTGTATGTAGTATTGTAGCTTTGCTCTGCAGTATTCCACAAATTTTCTGAACTTTTGCTGAATCCTTTTTTAAAATAATAGCTCTAGGTTGGAGACATTAAAATCTGGGCTATTTATGTTTTCTGGCTGAGAGTGGTAGTGCTGGCAGTGGCTATAGAATTTTATTTTCAGCTCATATGGTACCTGAAGGCATTTGGCTTTTCTGTGACAACTAAAGGTATCTGCACATAGTAATAGGAATTCAGCAGCTTATATCATTACTAGAAACAGCTGTAAAGAAGCTTCAACAGCCATCATGCTATAATAGTCTTTTACTAAGGGAGGCTTAAATTTGACAAATGCCTACAGTTTCTTCTAACTACATCTGGCACAGTAAACACGGTTACTTTTGAAATGAATGATGCTCCTTGTTAAACCGCAACTTAAAGTATCTTATAAGTATAAATATATCTGAGATTATTTTTAATGTGGCTTTAGTAAAAATTTACTGAAATCAGATAAAGAATTACTTTTTTTATTCCATTGCAGATGAAAGTGAAACCTCACTTCCTGCTATTCCTGTAATTTACAACTAACATTATTCTGATAAAATTATTTTATTTTTTGTTGTGAGTGAGTTTGACTTGTCTCCAAATCAAAATCAGCTTATTTTCATCAGTTCACTGCTGCCATTTTACTCATATGAATGCATTAATTAAGGCTCAGTTTAATTTAAAAGTCTACAAATATGCCAGTATATATTAATATCAAATATATCTTTTGAGACACTATCTTACTACCACCAATTATATTATCACATTGATTTACACTAGATCAGAATATTGGCACAGTATTGTTTAGGCTAAAGTTAATAAATAGAAGTTACAGTGCTATAGATACTATCAGACTCCAACTGACATCAGCAACAATCTGCAGAGTTATTGGTCAAAATCCATTGTACTATATAGGTAGTTCATATCTATCCCAAGAATAAATATGTGGCGTATTTAAGTAAACCTGTTGGGTATTGTCTACTACTCAGCTATCACTCTCTTTTTGCTTAGTTGTATATCAGAATTGCAGCTAAATTATTCAATTCTATTTAATTTTAATTGAAATTGTATTTGTTTTCCTTTGATCTAAAAAATCTGAGTTTTTTTTAATTTATATGTAATATCGTTCTATGACAATAATGATTCTACTGTAGGGAAAAAAGCAGTTCCTTCACCTTTTCTTACCTTTTTGTTTCTTGTTTTTTAAGAAGTATGAAACATTTTTTAGTAAAGAAATTATCATAATAACAGTTACAAAAGAAAGAGGTACCCAGCAAAAGATACACTGATTAGCTTCCATTCCTGTAAAAAGAGAACAAATGTAAACAAAAATAAGAATTTTTTTCATTTAATTTTAAAAAAATCAGCATTCGTTTGACATGCTTGAATTTATATCCATGTATGAATTACACAAATACAAACATTATTTTTTTCCTTTGGATATGGGTATATGCATTATATGAGATATGTTCAAATTCTGAATAACTAGTTGTATCTGTGTGTTCCTATTTCAAATGTATACGGTAGCTTTATTTGCTCATACACTGAAAAAAATGGATATCCATTTATCTAATATTGAGGCATAACCAGTTAACAATTACTATACAATTGTTAAAGAAAGGAGAAAATTTATATTTTATTTAAAAAGTTAATGTTTTAAAAAATGAGGCACATAGGAAATTACAAACCTGTATTAAATCTCAATTTTGTGCTAATTCTGCAAACTCTATAAGAAACTATCAGAAAGGTTGTAATTCTTTTTCTCTATAGTGGTGGATGTAGTGGTGTGTTTTTTTTCCAGAAATTTTTTCCCCAGAAATTTTGAAACCATTGCATGAATAACAGAACAAGTAAGATATTCTCCACACTTTGTAAAGTCGGGAAAATGAAACATATGTGCACTTTGCTTTATTTGCTGACAAATGTACATCTTTTAAAAATAGATAGTTTATGTACTGAATATCAATGAAAACATCTTAATGAAACTATCCAAAAGTGTCAAATAATGACAACTTTTGTTTTCTCTAAAAATCTGGTCAGAGGTCAAACAGAGCAGCTTGGCAACTTGAAAGCTTTGCAACATTGAGAAACTTATGAGAAATATAGGAAAACATGAAAGAATATTGAGTAAGTCAACATTCAAAACAAAACAGGGAGTTTAATTAAATGTATTCTAGGATTTGTACCACCTACCTATGCTGCCGCAGTGCTGTAAATTCGAACTTCAACAGCTAGGTTGATTAACTTCTAGCTCAGAGAAAATTGTGCAAAGGCACCTTTGCAACATTTATTCTGGAGCTATGGGGCACAAGTGTCCTACAGGTAGGGATTTGTGCCTTGTCCTGCCTCTTCTGTCTCCTGAAGCCAAAGTGCCTTAGTGACTTTCAGTCATCATCATTTGCTGCACAGTGGCCAGCCTTTTTCCTTACTGCAAAAACAAATGCAATGAGGAAAGTACCCACAGTAGTCAAGAATATCTGTAATGGGTTTCATAGTGGCAAGCATGGCAGGGTGATCAAAGCTCCATCCCTTTTAATGTGTGGCACAGCATCGCACACTTGCAAAAGGGAATAAGGCTTCAATTGCTCAGTTGTGCCTGCCATTTTGCAACCAGTGACTATCACAGCAGATATCCCTGATTGATTGGAGTACTTTTTTCAATTTTCAATTTTATCCCATCCCAAGCCAATGTACTAAAAGTACACTTTGTGACATTGCTATCACAGTTATGATAATAATGCAACGAACGCCATGATTTTCCCAACTGCTGACAGTCACTTTTAACTGCTTTGTCTATGCTGCTACTCTTCAGTTACTGCCAACTTCTCTCCAAGGCCACTTTAGCTGGGCAGCAGGAAAGGTCAAGAATCTATCTGCCTGTGTAATGCCTGCCTCACACATCACAAAGCACGGAGCAGACATTCCACGGACTGCTTATCTACACATGTGAAAAAGTAAAAACCTTTTGCCTTCTCCAACAGGCATATTCAAGCAAGAAAGGGCTCTGGTGTAGAGGCACAGGCTGTCAATCAGATGTTTTAAAAGAAGCTGAGGCAGGTGAGCAAAACAGAACAAGAAAGATAAGCGAGTGAATAAAACTCATAAATGAGCAAAAGTAAGAAAGAAAGCTGAGCAAATAAGAGAGAAAGAGAGATGAGAAGCAATCAAGAGGCAAAGAGAAGAAAGCAAACAACAGAATGAGAAATCTTAAGAGAGAAAATCTTCCAAGAAGCAAGAAACATCAAATGAGAGAGACAGCATGAAAAATAACAAGCACAAGAATATTGTAGCAAGAGAGAGAGAGATTAGCAGGATTTTAGTGGGGACTCTTTAGTGAGGGCTGTAGTTTCTGATACACAAGATGAGTGTGGGCTTCCAGCAAAGCAGGAAAACTGTAACCCCACAAATCAGGTTCTGACAGATAACCAAACCAATAGGTTGCCAAATGTCAAAGCTTGCTGCCTCATCATCAAATCAGGTTTACACTTCAATGACAAGACAATGCAAACAATACCAGCTTTTGAGTTGCTGTAGTTCTCGGACTGGAAGAATGTTAAAGAATGCAGTACAGGGTCAGATATACCCCTATCCCAAAAGTATTTTTTCAACAGGCAACTGTAATTTTGTTTTTTTCCTTGAAGACATTTCACTTCTCAACCAAGAAGCTTCTTCAATTTTGAAGGATTTTAGCCTAGGACATCTTTTGTTTGGGCTATAGAATTCAATGGAAAGTCTATTTTTAATTAACAGAGTTCAATTATTCTTAGTTGTCATAAGATTTTCCAGTGATTGCTCATAAACTCTGGATCCCTCAGCCTAAATAGACTAGGCCGAGACTCTATTAATAGGCTCATTTATCTTATTTTCTTAAATAAATGTATTTAAAGCTTCACTGAAATTGTTGCGGTTGCCTGATCTTGATTTAATTATGCTTACTTTGTTGTATTTCATTTATTACAACTGTTCTTCTATTTGATGAATTTTAATGGTTTAATTGTTTGAAAGTAAACCTTAGTTGTACACCAGTACTAGATTGTAATATAAATAAGTTATCATAGAAATAAAATATGATAACTAGTGGCTTGGATCCACCTTGCCTTTGCTTATGCAAAAGACCCATATTTTACTCTCTAATCTGTCTCTTTCTCTCTCACACACAAATATATACAAATTACATCGTTAACATCTTATGATTCCCACAAACAATATTACAGAATGAGTGCAATACTTTACAGCAAGAAATATTGTTTTACCAGCATTATTCCATCAAAATTAATATGCTGCAAAATTTGTAGTTGGTCAGCGGTGCACACCTTGTTTCAGATGGAGGTTTAGTTTTAGCTCTTGGCTGATATGTCAGCAACACTAGACTTTATAAAGTAGGTAAGCCATAATAAATAACTAAAATATATGAGAATTAAATTTTATTTATATAATTAAAATAAAATTAACACCATTTCTATCATTATTCCCTACGTATTTAATTATTTCCTTTCTATTGCATTGAAATTATGATTGAGAGGCAAACTTTTAGAGGGCCTTTGGAGTAGCTTTGCTTGGAGTTCTGATACATGTAGCTATGATTTAGATAATATTTAGATATCTTTGGCAGAAATCAATAGAGTTGATCAAAATGAAATGTAATTATTTTTGTAGAAAAATACTAAAACAGAATCACTCTACAATAGCACTCATATCTATCATTTTGTTTTTAAGTGTAGCTATTCTGTTTTTATAGAACATAGAATACATAATACTATCAAAATCTTTGGTAACAACTATCTCATCATCTTCAAATTCTGCCCAGAATATAATCATAATAACAATTAACACCAATTAGTAAATCTCCAAGGACGTTACTGCTGTACAAAAACTTTATTAAGACTACAGTATGAATATACATGCATTCATGTTTCCCTTTATATCACCTTTGATTCAATCTAATCAGACTTCACCAACTGTTACTTTTTGGTTGTGCTGGGGTTAACACATCTTGTAAAATTTCTGAAATATTCTTTTTAATTGCATATCTATAATTGTCCCTTTCTTACTGTCATTGCAATATGTAACCTTAGAGCAATAATGGCACACGTTTCTGAAAAAATATATATGCAAGAGCAGAATCTTTATTTCCTATCAGTAATTGATTTTATTGCCTACTTCTTGTAGTAATGTTCTTAACTTACAACCCTGTTTTTGCAATGCTTGTAACCTTTTTTAAAGCAACTACCTCAGTCAGACAATCATACACTCACTTGTCATTATATGTGAAACCTTCATTTTGTCAAAAACTGTCCAGATTACAACATAATTCTATATGGGTAATTCCACTGCACAACTACTTTTGAATTGAGAAGTTATTAAAATGAAGTACTGGCTAAAGGGAGATCAACAACTAGGATTAAATCTCTATATCATAAAAGAAGTGGCCATCACGCTGAACTGATATAATATGTAGAAGCGTAACAGAAGAAGTACCTCTTGGCATCTTAAGAAAATACTGGATACATTTTTACTGCCTTTACTGTCTATACCACTTTACAAAGCAAATCATAGTAGGGAAAATCTCAAAGGAACTAAAATAATTACTGACATTCAAATGAGCTCCAGTACTAACAAAGTGGAGTAAAAATTCTGCATGCTTTAAACAGTTGATGTATGAAAACAACTAGATTGATTCCTGCCTTATATATCCACTTACTGGTATCTGGGAATAAATCTAATTGAATTCATTAAGACTTCAGTCAATGTAGACATTACAGCTTAAGGTAAATAGATTTATGAGAAGAATCATGTTGGGGATTCATATCTCCAGGAGTATCAACTGTTTTAATTAAGGGATCACCTGTGTTCTATTGTTTTCTCATTCCATACAATATCACTCAAAGGCAATGAAATTTATATTTCAGAATTATAATGCTGCCTTTATCTTGGAACAAGCAAACATTCTTCGGTATATATTTGTGACATAAATAAAGTTCTGGAGCCCCCATCTCGTCGGTAAAAGCTAATCCATTAAATGATTGAACAACCCTGAACCAGCATAAACACAGATATGCCCTGTTAGAATAGGTTTTAAAGGATTATCTAAAAGAGAATTAATTAAAACTCAGTTGGGTTTTTAGTTTTCAAAACATATGCCTCAGAAGCAAAAGATACAGGAAACAACTATCTTTTGTATAAAGTAATAATTACTGAGCACTAACATTAGTTCTTCCCATCAAATATTTAATAATAATGTTTCTTTCCACTTATCTAAAGATAAATTAAGATTTAAAAATATTATCAAAATGAATAGAGATTGAATTCTTTTGGCAACCTGCCTTTGGATTTATAAACCTTTTGAATTAAGTTTTTTTTTTTTTAAATACTTGAATTTGATGATAGAAAGGAAAAATACTTACCTTTCAGTTTCCTGCTGGTTATAGAAAAAAACGGAAACAAAAATAGGTCTCATTCAGAGACTCAAGAACTGACTTTTGTTTGTTCAACACTGAGTTAATCTGGGCATTTAAAATTCAAGTTTAAATCCTACAAACAGGAAATGTGGTAGGCCAGTGGATATAAAACATATAACGTTGACATAAACAGAACTTACTAAATATAGAACCTGTAGGTTTTTAAATTTTAGTTTCAATCATTAAAGTACATTATGAATTCTAACAAACCTTTCTTTGAGCAGAAATACTGCAAGACAAGTGCTCAAAGGTTTGAAGATTTACCATGATTTCTATTTTCTCCAAAGGGCTGACCTCCAGAGTTGTTAGATTTGAGCTCCCATGATCCCAGTGAGGAAAAAAAACTTGCAATTGTTTACTGCAGTAATAAATCATACAAAGAAAATATTGGATAGATAATTTTATAGATTGCGTGAAATTTTGGAATCAAGTCAGTAGACTGTAGTGATATAAACTATAAATACTCCTTTTATTTTTTCAACAGGAAAACAACAGGAAAAGTCAAGATTGCTTTCTTCACAATTATGCATAATTTCCTTTGTGGTTTCTTTCTACATTATCTCTAACTCAAATATATAGGTAGGTAGGTCGCTAGGTAGGTAGGTCGGTAGATAGGTAGGTCGGTAGGTACAGGGGGGGTTCTAACTTACCTTGCCGCCAGTTCGCTGCCTCCCGCACCATGTGGGCGCACGCATGCACAGTAGAAATAAAACCTGAAAAATTCCACCAAAGGCCGAAAACAAGATGGTGACTCATGCACAGTTCCAGAAACTCGCCTTCTGTGCATGTGCAGAAGAAAAAAAAGCCAAAAAAGTTTTTAAAATTATTTTTTTCCCAAAAAGTTTTTTTAAAAAAAAGATGGCGGCACCCACGGAGCAAAACCAGCTCCGTGATGTCACCAGCGGCTTACTATCTACTCGGTAGAACCGGTCCAAACCAGTAGGAACCCACCTCTGGGTAAGTAAGTAGGTAGGTAGATAGGAAGGTAACCCAATCTATCTACTATAGGTAAAAGACAAAAATACCATAAACAAATTTGTAGCCTTTCAAATTTGCCAGAACTTTCCATCAGGAAAGAAGGAAGGCAAAAATCAAGGATAATGAAGAAATATTTTTTTTTAAGTCAGTTAGCTGCTCATTCAAGGTCTGTTCTAGATAACAGTATTAATCTACTGAAAGTCATTATTTTTAATTACAAAAAATGTAATTTGCTATTAGGTTAATAAGTTAATTGTTTTAATAATGACAATAATAGAAACAATGGAATATATGGTATAACAGAGCAAAAATACAGTCCCCCCAAAAAAAGACCTAAACTTAAAATAAACCCTAGCCTGATGCTTCTAATTACAAGCCCTACCCCAAAGTAAGCCCTTTAATTAGGGGTACGTGACCAGCACCAGAAGTAGGAAGGGGGCGGGGCCCAATAGTGTCCACCAGCAGCAGCAGCCTGCACAGCACAGATGAACTGATTACCTGTCCAAGCAGCAGGCAAAGGCAGAGGCATGGAAGAGGCACACAATTCGGATGCGCCATGTGGGACATGGGAAAGCCAAGACTTGGTGGGCCGGATTGGGCGGACGACCACGGGAGGCTCATCTTCATGCGGCAGCATTGGCAGTAGACAGAGGCAGAGGTGCAGGGGGAAGGCAGGCAATCCCAACATGCCACATTCTTTTCTTTCTTGTCCCATGATTTTCATGGATATGTTTCGGTAAGCCAGTCTTGACATTCTGTAGAACCATGACTAGCATCATTTTTGCTTTAACCTGTACAGGATTTCCTCTTTTTAAGTGGACAAAATACCCCAGAATTCTCTACTCATGAATTTTCATTGTTAGTTATTGCCCTGGGGTAACTTACATTTTTGTTAAAGAGGGGAGACTTTTCAGTCCTGCCTCACTATTTTTTCTTTTCTTGGCTGGTTTCCCAAACTAATTAGATCTGGGAAGATAAAATTCCATAGAATACTTCTCTTACTCTTACTCATCTTTCCCCTGTTTTTGTAATGTTTTGCTTATGTTCTTGTAGAAACATCTGCTACTTTTGTTTTTCCTGCTGTGGCTACAGATGAGATTTTCATGAATCAGTTGTCTACAATAATTGCTTCATAGCCATCCTTTTCACAACACCAACTGTGATTTCTTGCTTCCATCCTGAGTTTTGAACCCAGGTTTCAATCCATAGGAGTTTTCTAATTTGGCAAAGATGCAAGTGATAGCCTCTAATCCCTGTATCTGTATGTATTGATGGCTAGATGTGGTCTTACTAGAAGTCTCCCACTGCAAGAGTCCAAGTTCCATCCTGGTCATTGACTTCTATCTGTACCATGCCCACTTTCTAGGAAGTAAGTCAAAACTGACTTATCTTGAAAATCACAGTTAAACTAAGTGTTGCTAAGCACAATATTTGAATCAGATCTTAATGAATGTGTGACTCAATAGAATAGAATAGAATAGAATAGAATAGAATTCTTTATTGGCCAAGTGTGATTGGACACACAAGGAATTTGT
>JANHFT010002179.1:186035-197605 GCA_032467955.1 Pseudoxenodon macrops | reverse complement strand
TGTATGTAGGTATTTTGTTGTTCGGGTTCTTTCCCGTGTAGAATCAAAGGTGCCATTAGCACAACGTTTCGGTAAAAAAAAAATATATATATATAATCTAAGAACAAGCCCTCAGAGTTCTGTTTTTTCCTCTTTGTAGCGGTTCAGTATGGAAGGAATTTCAAATATTCTGCAAACTGGAATCCGGCAAACCTTTGGAAATTCAGGAACTGAAAAACAGGTAAGGGTGTAATAGTTTCACCCAGAAGATACAGTTTATCTGAGGTTAAGGTTATGATTGTTGTTGCTTCTTTAATTCATTTATTTATGTCTATGAATGTATAAAAAATGAATGTGGTCACCCAACTCACTCAAAGTGACTTCAGGTGGCTTACGGGACTAAAACCCCAAATATAAATCCCAAGGTACCCCAATGGCCTGGCAAGATCATTCGAACAAACCACTTGATGAATTCCATACTGACTTGGATCCCCAGGTTTGCCGACAAAACCATGTCTTCAACGCTTAACAGAAAAGTATCTAGGCAGGGACCAGTCTTATCTTCACAGGGATAATTTTCCACTGGGATGGGACCACTATGGAAAAGGGCCTTCTTCTTGGTCCCACTAGGTGGACCTCTTTGATGGTGGCTACCCATATTATACTCTGTCTCCCCAATCTGGTGGATCAAGTAGATGTAATTGGGAATAGATGGTCCTTCAAATAAGCTGCCCCCAAACCATGTAGGGCTGTAAAGATGATTCACATTCAGCACCTTGAATTGTGCCTGGAAGCAAATCAGCAACCAATGCAGTCCCACAAGAGAGAGGTGACACATGTGCAAATATAGACCTGCACAAAGCCATGTGGTTCATTGCATTTGAACTAACTGAACTTCCAGATACTGTTCAAAGGTGGTCCATGTAGAATGCTGAAACAACACTACCATTTAGTAGAAGGTTGGTCTCTCTTGACCAACCGAAGGTAGTCTTGAGATTAAGGAATCCAGGGCCTTGTCTTTGGTCAATTGATGCTCCTGGTCAGTATTATTTTTATTGGTAACATCCTTCATGCTTCCCAACCCTCTGACTGATAACGACACAGATTATATCTGGTTATCCTCCCTGCAAAACAGAACTAGGCCATCTACATCTGCTTCATACAATCAGTAGATAAAATATGTTTTTATCTTATTTACTGACTGTGTGAACTGTCTGTCATGCCTCTTTTGGAAACACAACAAAGGTTGGGATGGTTGTTTCTGATTGGAAGAATAGCTAGGATTTATAACTACCAGTATTTCTTATTTCCAGTATTTGAACACTGTCATCCCGTATGAGAAGAAAGGGGCACCTCCGTCAGTTGAGGACTTGCAAATGCTTACAAACAGTAAGATTATACTATGTTAGGTTGTGTGTGTTAAAATGTAAGTTCCTAATCTGGTGTGTGTGTGTGTGTATTGAAAACATCTTTAATTTAAAACATTTCCTTAATCACAAAGGAGAAAAATAAAGGGTATACGCCTGTATCATTATTATTTTTTGGAGAAATCTAACTGGGAAGAAGACCTGATCGTCTTTTTAATGGGTAGTTATCCTTTTGGGGGCTTAAGGCTATATTTGGTCCTTAGAGGGATCATTACTCCTGTAATTTGTGGCTATTCCAAACCAGGGAAAGAATTTCTATTTGTTATTGAGTTCTTTCTGATGACAGGAGAAACCAAGTGTGACTAATTAAGGAATGATGTACCAGCATTGCTGTTCATTCAGTCTATCCCAAATTCTGAACAGTTCCGAGTGGTATCTAAGTGTTGCCAGTTGGAGTGCATGTAATTCCCTTTCCTCCTCTATGTGTTTGCATTGGAATGTGTGCAAAAACACAAGCATGAGCTAATAGGGCAACATACAGATTGTCTGGGTTGAGATAAATGGTTGTTTTAGAGCTTGCAAGGTGTTGTTTTAGATCGTATTGCAGTTCCTAAAATATTTTGCTAAGAAATCATTGCAAAAAACCCCAACCCAATCTGTCTTAGAATAATAGATTAGTTAATAACTTCAACAGCTATTTTATAAACATCTGAATTTGCCAGCAACGGGATTTAGCCTCCCTAACTCTGACTAAATGATTTGTGGAACAAAAATGAAAAGGTTGAGATGTTGTGATGGTCCTTTGTGCATTCTGGGAGAATCATCTGTCTCCCTTTGTGTTTCTATGGCAACTGTGTTTTGCACTCACTGGAACAAACCCTGTCTTCTTTTGAAAAGAGCAGAGCGCTATGAATGGCTATTTTGTGCACACAGTGAGTTTTGTACAAATGACAATTTGTGTTTAGAAGCAAAGCTTCTAGAAGCAAAGAGGTTACCCGGGATAAATTTGTCTTCCCCCACCTTCTTTTTCCCTTGTCTAACTAACTATGCAACACTGCTTCAAATCATGATGCAAACATACTGAGATGAGATCAGGTTATTGGGCTGGAAGGAAACTTCCCGAATAAGATGCACAGAGCAAGCAGATCTTCAAAATATTGGACCTTGTATCCAACGGTTAATGAATAATGTGTCTAGTATCCGATTTGAATGTATGGTTTTCCCACATTCTGGATAAAAATGGGTTAGATTCATTTCACATTTCATAGTCCTTTTGTATACAATTTCCCAATAGGAGATTCCTTTTTAACATTTATCCTCCAATGTTATTTCCCTCCACACTTAAATATACATTTTCAGATACTTAATCCATTAAGGCTTGTCTAGCAAAGTGGAATTTGTTTGAGAGTCTGGATTGGCACTTTGGTCTACATGAAGAAGAAATCAGCTCAACATTCCACATTAGAAAATGGTAGCCTTTCCTATTTCTGGATTGAGTTCATTGCCCATGTATTATTCTAAAAACCAAATTTAATCTACTGGGACTGCTGTGTCCAGAATTTCCAACCAACATGCCCCAAAGTGTGTTTGCAGTCTTCCTGTAGTCTCCCTGTAGCTAAGAGCAGAGAAGGCTGTGTTACGTTTTGTCAGTGATTGAAATTAACCATTGTGCTAAGAACCTTGATGGGATCATACAATCTCTTTACAACACAGGCCTTTAATAGCTTTCCCTAATCAACATCTGGTAACTGTCACATTAACACCAGGCAGCTCTGCAATTCAACACAGACCTACAACTGTGCAAAACACAGGGCAACCTGCCCTGGCTTCTTTCCCCTCTTTTTCTGTGCCAGCTGTTTCTAACTTTGGTATCCCTGCCTTGATCGAAAATGCATAAAATATGTTTCTGCTTGCTTGAAGGCATCTAAGGCCTTCTGTGTGATTCTGTGCAACTCTGAAATTCAGATCTTCTTAGAACAATAAAGTGAAGGCATCTTAAGTGCCAAATGCTGCAGGAATAGGCCTATTCCCCAAAGTGATTTGTAGTTACAAGCCAGAGCTATGGGTTCCATAATTCTGGGCTCTCCAAATTAGTGCCCCCCCCCGGTGTCTCAGATGACGTAGTCCAGAACATTGGCAAGATGCAGAAGATCTGAATATAAGTCTGGTTTGCTTCCATATCTGGAACTGATGGGGTGCTATCTTGTTCCTTGCCTCATTGGCATGTAAGGATTGATTGTGGAAGGTAGAGTAAATGTGGCAGGGGAACAGTTGATGTCTCAGTGCCCAGGCAGGTTAAAGAAAGTAACAAATAACTCATCAACAGGACTCGCTAATGATTTTTGTCCCAATTTGTTTCCTCAGTTCTCTTTGCAATGAAGGAAGACAACGAAAAAGTCCCTACGCTGTTGACTGACTACATTTTAAAAGGTAAGAGTAGGAACAGAAGACTCAGCCTTTTGCGGAGTTAGATGATGGGTCCACTAATGTTATCGCCTTGATTCAGCAGAAATTATTCTGCAACACAGAAGTCTTTCTTAGATTTTTTCCCCAAAGTGACATCTGAAGCTTTCACTGGAGTCATCTGGCACTGAATGTGCAGCTTTTCCTTCAGAGGCCAAAAGAAAAGATGACACAATTTATGTCTTTTTCAGTCTTATGTCCTTCAGTTTTCTTGCCCTCATATTAGGATGCTTAGCAATAACTAGTTTGCTGAGATTCTTTTTCTCCTTCGCGTGTAACTTCGTTGGAATTTCCCTCCAGCTTTGCCATCCATTTGTTAAGCAAACAAGCTTGAGCTGATGATCCTGCAGATCACTGATTTTTTTTTATTACACTGCCCTATACATACACGAAGTCAATAAAACGAATGCGTATCTTTTTAATAATATGTGCATTTTGTTGAACAGGTTTTAACAGTGGAAGTCATGTTTCAAAGACTGAATTGGCTTTTTTGATGATCTTGGGCCTCCCTGGTTCTTTAGTAATGCTTATAGTAGCTCCAGTAGAAGAAAATAGCTGCAATCCAAGATGGACTAATGGAGCCCCCTCTGAAGCGCTCTCTGAGCTTGGTTGTTTTCTTGCAGAGATTTCATGGCCCAAAGAGGGAGCGTCATAAGGGAGTGGGGTTTGCTCTCTGTTTACATACGAGTGGCTTATCCCAGAGGTGGGTTCTGGATCTTCTTACTGCTGGTTCGCTCAGGGTTGCTCCTTGAGCGCAGGCGGCAGTCAAAAACCTAGAACGGCAGCACCCACAGAGACACCGAAGGACACTGTGACATCATCGTGGAGTTACTACCTATTCTGTAGAACCAGATAGAACCGGTCGGAACCCACCTCTGGCTTACCCTCTCGGTGTTGGTGGGAATATTTTTTTTCTTGGTTGCTCCCTGATTAGGCTGTTGAGAGCAAACCCACTCCCTTCTAGCATGGATGATGTTACTTAGTTGGGTAATGAAACATCTGCAGGAAACTAATCAAGAGAGCACCAAGGACCCCACAGTTCTCCTCCTCTTCCTCCTCCATTCTCTTCTAGTACTGATGATATTACCTAGTTGGTTAATGAAAGATCTTCAGGAAAGCAACCAAGCTTAGGGAACACCAAAGTTTCCACAGCTTAAAGTAGCTATTCATCGAAATAGGAACAACAGTTTCACCCAGGCTTGAATGAAGAGTAGTGAAGTTAAACTAGATTTAAAGAAAACCACACATATAGTTGGGACATTGTGAGAGATCAACAACAATAAAAAGAGTCCAGCTGTCTGCTATCAGGTGTGCATGCAAGGGGTTCTGGTATTTTCTCATTAGTGTGCACTGCCTGAATTAATGCATCCGGGTACTGAGTCTGGACGAATCTAATTTCCTTGGACTAATTTGAACGAAGGTAGGTAGAAGAGGCACTGCCCTCAACAGTGGTTGTCTTCAGCCATGGCAACTAAAGAAGTGAACCATTGAGAACATTTTAATGATTTTTTTATTAAGTTTATGCTCTTAGCAGTAAAACCAGAATCTTCTTCTTTCCCTTCTTCCAGTTCTCTGTCCTACCTAAGCTCCACGTTCTGAGCATCATGAAGACAACAGGAGATCAGGCCAGGGTGTCATTCCATCACAGGACTGCATGACATAATGTACACTTCTGAATTGTGTATTTAAGATGTATAGCATTAACTGGGGTTAAATACGAGTGAAATTCTATCCTTCACTGTTGGTTTCTAGTCATAGTCAACATTGAATGCATGAGTGAAGGCAAGGGATGCGCGTTCCCTGCTCTCCTCTCCCCCCCCCCTCTTTTGTCCACCTCCGTCTTGGAGGGCGGGCCTTGCTTTATTCCATGTACTCTCCGTCCGCCTTTCCCCAAGCAGTTATGAGACTAATTTGAATACTGAAATAAAACTTTCATTTAATTAAAAAGTTGTCGTATTTCTTACAATATTTTGTTGCTGGGAGGAAAATCTAAGTTTCCTTACTGCTACAAACAAATTAATTTCAATTTGAGTAAAAAGATGATTTCATTTAGCACACGCTGCGCAGGAAATAGATTCACAGATATCAGTGAGAAGAGAAACCAGCCCAATATTTAATTTGTAGAACACTTTAAAAGTTGGAGCATAGGAATCAAAGGAGCTGCTTCACTTCCAGGCTGTACTGGGAGAAAAAAGATGCTTGCTTTTCTTCACCTTGTGTGGAATCTGACTGAAGAACATATTGCTCCTGTTTGGTACCATGGTCTTTGGTTGGACAAGGAGCAACTTCTCATTTCCCCAAGGCTGGCATGTCCAGAGGTGTGTGTGTGTGTGTGCGTGCGTGCGTGCGTGAGAGAGGTGGCTTCTGAATTTTCCTATTGCTGGTTCGCTCAGGGTCGTGCCTCGCGCGCACGTGCAAAGTGCGCAAGTGGCAGTCAAAACTAGTTTCTCGCATGCGCAGAAGCAAAATCCAAGATGGTGGCACCCACGTAGTCGCCGACAGAACCAGCTCCATAACGTCACCACGGAGTTACTAGCTACTCTATAGAACCGGATAGAACTGGTAGGAACCCACCTCTGGTGTGTGTGTCTTCTCAAAACGACACCCCACAAATGTATTGGACTTTGACACCCAGATTCTCAAGGCAGCATGGGCATATACTGAAGAGAACCAGGTTGGGAAAGGTTGGAGTATATGTGTGTGAGTGCACGTGTGTGTATGAGAGAGAGAGATAGATAGATAGAGAGAGAGAGAGAGAAGTGTCATTATAGGAAGTGACACCCTTCATGGAGATTAATTCTGCTGCTGAAGATAAACCCAGAGTAGACATTAAGATTGTGTGCCCATCAGAGTTTGGCTTACAATAGTGACTTCGTGACATGCTTTTGCTACCTCCTTTTGCTTCAATTAATGCTCCCTTTAACATTGTATATTGATGAAGGTGCAACTTTGATTTTATCCCAGTTTACTCTGTAAATCTCTATCTACTTGTCTCTTCTTTGGGGGAAAGCCGTGTTGCATTATTTACTGTAGCTTTCCGGGATAAGAAAAAATGATGGTTTGTCATTTGTATTTTATCGTCTTCTTGATTCCAACCTTGCCTCCCTGCTGCTCCAGTATTATCGAATGAAGCTGTTATGCCTGTGGTTGCACAAGATCCTATGCATTCATTTGATGCACCTTAAAAAAAAAAAGAATCTGAAGAGGCCAGTCGAAGAGCTTCTATGCATATTCATGCTGGCTTCCAAACAGCAGATATGCAAATTAGCAGGCTAATTTTTAATGAGTCCTAGCTGAAGATCCCAAAGGAAGCTGCACACTAAGCCTTTGCTGCCTCCCCTGCCAGCCCCAGGAAAAGATTTGACAAAATTTATGGCATCGTAAAACAAAGCTGTAATGAAGTGCTGCATGCATCGTGCTACGGCTGACCTTTATCATGGCTCTCTGAAGTGCACCTGGTGGGGCCTTTTCATTATGGGAAGTGAATCCATCCCTCTTAGAGATTAATTCGGCTGCTGAAAATAAGCCCAGGAGAGACACAAGATTGCGTTCCCATCACATTTTGGACCACAATAGTGACCACCACCTTCCTTGCTTCAGTTAATGCTCCCTTTAACATTGTACAGGTGGTCCTCAACTTACAACAGTTCATTTAGTGACCATTCAAAGTCACAATGGCATTGAAAAAAGTGACTTATGACCGTTTTCCCACAGTTACGACATTTGCAGCATCCCCATGATCATGTGATCAAAATTCAGACACTTGGCCACTGGTTCCTACTTAGGACCGTTGCAGCATCTTCTGACCAGCAAAGTCAATGGGGAAGCCAGATTCACTTAACAACCAGGTTGCTCACTTATCAATGGCAGTGATTCACTTTACAGCCGTGGGAAGAAATGTCGTAAAAAGGGGCACAACACACTTAACAAATTCTCACTTAACAACAGAAATGTTGAGCTCGATTGTGGCTGTAAGCCGAGGACTACCTGTATACTGATGAAGCTGCTTCTTTAATTTTGGTCCAGTCTTTCCTTGATTTACTCTGTAACTGTCTCTCCGCCTGTGTCTTCTTCGGGCTGATTTGTCCAGAGAGACTGTAGCTTTAGCTTTTAGGTCTGGCTCTGACCTTGAGGCTGGCCTATGCCTGCTCTGCACAAGGGTGGTGAGCTTTTCTGTACTCAACAATGTAATGATAGGGCTAGTTGTGAATGAAGTCTCTCAATCATCCAGGCAAAGGTTGAATCTTTTTTTTTTTTGCTCCTCTAAGACGTTTCGCTGCTCATCCAAGCAGCTTCATCAGTCCAGTTGGGCAAAGAGTCTTTGGAAAGTACACAGAGCAAAGTATATTGATGCAGTCTATATCAAGAATGGGAGTGTGCAGCAGGATAGGTTCAAAGTACTTACAGTATATCAGAAGTATCTATGTAACTACACTTTGTCTATGGAGCTTACCATTAACCCAGCGAAAAGCAAGTTCCTATCTAAGACTGTGCTGACCTACAGGCTGCATTTAGATGTCACAATTACTCTGGGCTTAACCTGATGAGAATCAGCTTGAGCAGAGAGTGGGCACACCCACCCACACTTTGCTCTTCTAATATGGCAGAAGTGCAAGGAGAAAACGAGAAGCTTTTATTTCCAGGTCAGATTAACAAGAATTGGAAGGGATCTTGTAGGTTATCTAGTCCAACCCCTCCTCCCCCCGCCCAATAGCAATAGCACTTAGACTTATATACCGCTTCACAGTGCTTTCCATCCTTCTCTAAGCAGTTTATAGAGTCAGGCTATTGCCCCCAACAATCTGGGTCCTCATTTTACCCACCTCGGAAGGATGGAAGGCTGAGTCAACCTTGAGCCTGGTGAGATTTGATCTGCCAAACTGCTGCCAGCCGGTGATCAGCAGAAGGAGCCTGCAGTACTGCACTCTAACCACTGGGCCACCGCGGCTCAAGCAGGAGGCTGCAGCATTACTGACAAACGACAGTGCAATCTCTTCTTGAAAGCCTCCAGGGATGAAGCTCCCACAACTTCTGAAGTTTTAACTGCAAGAATCAACTTGTGGTTATGATCTTTTGTGGTTGGCAGATGTTTTCTTTCAAACCAGAGTTAAGATTAACCCAGTTATGAGTGTGTTGTCATTCAAAAAAACAAATAAGACAATCACAACAAGGATAGCAGGGTAGCAGGAAAGGAAATGCCAGGTTTGCATGAATTCATTTCTATAAAGTGAACATAACTGAAGATGACTAATGCTTCAGAGACCTTTAAGGATAGAGAACCTCTTTAGATACAACCATCTGGCTGAGATACAGCTGAAATACAACACCAGGAAGAGAATTTGCTGCAGTGGATTTAGGGTCTCCTTATTTGTTATTCCTAAACTTTTTTAATAAGAACATGGAAAAAAACGCAAGGAAATACAGCTGCAAAACCTCATCTGGTAGCACTTTATCATAAATGGACATGAATTAATACTAAATTACAATGAATTTTCTATGAAATTACATATTACATTCATGCCATATCAGGATTCATAATGGAAGGAGGGGCTTGGCTTATGCCCACTGATACTCCAATACATTCTCAAGACATTGTTGTCAATTCAACCGTTAATGTAAAGTGATTGATTTAAACCTCTCAACTTTTTAAACCAGGGATGTCCAAGCCTGGTAACGTTAAAACCTGTGGATTTCAACTCCCCAAATTCTGCATCCATCCATCCATCCAGGTTGGGGAATTCTGGGAGTCCACAAGTCTGAAAGTTGCCAGGGATGGACACCTCTGCTATAAAAAGTCAAAAGAAGAGTAGATGGTAAATGTGTTTTGTGAGCAAAGAGAAAGGAATTCTTAGAACTGACACTTGGATATGTTATTGAATAGTAAAATGGGCAAAACGTTCATCTTGGAAGTTCAAGATTTGTGTAGGGGTTGCAGTATAGGAAAGTGTATGAACCATCGGACAAGTTTTGGCTAGCAAGGAAGACAAGCCCTAGAGGGCAAAACTTTCTGCCCCACTTATTACAGCATCAGAAAAAAGGAATCAGATTGTTTGCAGACACAGATTATAAATAAAATTATTGGTGCCTTAGTTCTCTGTTGAAAACATTGTCAGCATTCCCCTCCACCCCTGGGAGGGAAAATTACATTCATGTCAGGAAAATGGAGTTACTGTGTATATTTCCTAAGTCAGAGTCCCACAAATTGAAGCTCATAGGTTGGTAGAGACCTCCCTCCCTTTCATTTTTGTACATTGGAGACATTTTCCTGAGCACAATGCACAAAATGAAATCAACAAACTGTCTCCGAGGGGATGTTTGAAGGAAGAGAGATGGAGCGAGAGGTTTCAGGCTGCCTAAGACAGTGCTTCACCTAAACTGCTGAGTTGGCAAATACCGAACGTTAATCGCACACATTGCCTTTATTCCTTATTAAAACACTGGCCCCCGTTTCTCTTTCACCTTTCCTTAGCTCATGATACAAAGATCTGCCAGAAGTCACACTGGTGCCCAGCCTACTCTCAAGATGACAAGCCTTCACGGTTGCAGAATGAAGGTCAAACCTCAATCATTTTGAGAGGGTTCCATGTCTAATCTACCAGAGGAAACCACACCCTTGATGTATGGTCCAACTGTAACAGAGACGTGCTTACAAAAATAGCAATAGCACTTAGACTTATATACTGCTTCACAGTGCTTTACAGCCCTCTTTAAGTGGTTTACAGAGTCAGCATATTGTCCCCAACAATCTGGGTCCTCATTTTACCAACCTCGGAAGGATGGAAGGCTGAGTCAACCTTGAATGTTACCATAATTAGATAGGATATGACAAATTGGACATAACACCTTAAAAGTGATAATGGAGACTTAGAAAAGGAAGAGGAAAGCACAAACAAAGTCAGCCAAAGTCTGGAAAATATTAGTATGTCAGCACAGTATATTTTTTGGGGTAGGGCAATATATGGCAGTTATGCACGATGAAGAGAAAATAGAACTGAGTTTTTTGTGCATGTATTAGCTCTGCTGAAGTGAAATTGTTCAGAGAGAAACAGCCTCTCCTCTCCTTTCTGTCACATTGTAAATGATACTAAACAGCAAATGCCCACAGGTACAATATGATTATCTAGACAAAGACTCTTTTACTATACCTGAAGGCTTCTGTTTTGGATCTGATAGAGGAATCCTGTATAGCCTTCTTGTATCTGTAAAGGCTTCCAAATGCTGACAGTAGCAGTGAAGATTACCTTTAACAAGATTTGGAGAGCAGAAGAGATGCTCAATTCTCCTTCTACATTGAATTCAACAGAATAGAAGTCATATTACTAAAATTCAGGGCTGTCTGATGAGGGTGAATGGTGGGAAATTGGAAAAGAAAAAGAAAAGTACTGTATTTCACATTGCATTGTTAGTCTACAAAAAAGATGTTTAACTAAGAATTAAACATAATTAATGAAGGCTATTCATTATTGTAGAAAGTTAGCACTCCTAGAAGAATAAAATATTTTGAGGAATATTAAAAAAAGGCAGAATCTTATATTTCCCTGGATAAGGAAAGGAGAAATATGTTTTTAAAGACAAAGAGTAGCTCCCTGCAGCTCCCTGCTCCCAGTAGATATTTGGTGCCCATTGAGAAAGACTGGAACAGTCTATCTACAAGACAAAAGGCCTCCACGTCTAGGGTGATGGTCAGTGGTGGGATTCAAGTAATTTAACAACCAGTTCTCTGCCCTAATGATTTCTTCCAACAACCAGTTCACCAAACTG